>VURO01018379.1:0-25901 GCA_015108175.1 Pelvicachromis taeniatus
CACACACACACACACACACACACACACACACACACACACACACACACACACACACACACACACACACACACACACACACACACACACACACACAGTCAGAGGTGGGATGGCTGCAGGCGAGGAGGCAGGTCGGCAACGATTAGAGGGGCTGTGTGTGTAATGGTTGCCATGTGCGGACCCATCTCATCCGCCATTACACACACATGCAGCGCCTACTGCCCGAATCCCTCCAAGATACCGTACACTTTTAAAAACATTAGCCACTAATGCTTTAATGCCCTCGTGTCGACGTGGGGTTGACTGGAGCTAAAATGGCAGACACACAGGAATGCTGGCTTGAGCGTGCTTATTGTAGCCTGTGAGGATGGGCGCTGGCTTACTTTTGATTTATACGTGATGGAGCTGTAGCCTGGCTCAGTGCTCCCCGAAATAGTTCACTGATGTGTTAAACACAACGATGCACTCACCTTGTTTGTCTTTACTTATTCTAATTCCCTTGCACTTGTTGTGTCATTTTTGCTATATTTACATTGCACATACTGAAGTATTATTTTCGCCGGCTTAGATCATTAATCACAGGCTTCCATGCAAAATGCTGACCGGTGTGGATATTTACATGAGAATGGTGTGGCCATGCTGCTGAGCGAGTAATGACTAACGAATGCTAGGCATGGCTAGTGGCCTTTCTCTGGAGCGTGCCAGGTGTTTGTTCCAGGTCAGGCTGCATGAAAAACAGCCTCTGACCTTGAGATGGGTGGCTGAAACCAGAGTTACCTGCACCATTTCTAAACGCCAGGCACCTGAAATAGTCTGAAGCCGCACCTCTCGGCTCCCTCTTGTTTGTTCACTTATTCTCCTCCCTGTACCTGTTGTTCTATGATATATTTATGTATATTTATAAAAAATGGGAAAGTACCCTCCTCCTGTGTCTTTTCCCTCACCTCCTCCCACTTCCACCTTGTGCAAATACAGAACCTTTGGTCAGTGGACACTGAACAGCTTCCTTGTCTGCGAGCTCGGCGAATGTAAACACGACCAGAGAGGGCACAAAAACAAAAGTGTTATTGCGAGGGATTCATTGTGTCAACATCTTAGTTGGGGAGCTCCACAAGGAGAAAAGGGAGCACAGTTTAGCTTATTTACTGACAAAGGTAGAGGTGTACAAGAGCGTTATTTAATGTACAGTTCAGCTTTCTGTGGACCTGGTTAACTAATCAGTAAAATCAACATTTTTCTCACGAGAGGTTGCTGAGATCCTCCTTTCAGTTATATTACCCACACGTTGCTGTACGCATGTTTCACGTTCACAGGGGAGGCATGAAAATAATACATTGTTCACCCAAGAGTTTAGGCGGGCAGGAGAATGATGTTGAAAACAAAGTCTTTATGTGAGCCCCTGTGAATATGGCCACTGAGAGGTTTGTGGCCAAGCCTTTCAGATATCACAGCCTCTAGATGGTACATTTGCTAAATATTGTCGGTGTCTGTTTCACTCAAAGTAGAATTCCTCGGCGTCTGAATGCTTTTCTTGAGTTTGCTCCAGGAAGGCAGGGCAGTGAGACAGACATCTATATAGAGAAAGGCCCCACCTGACCTACAACACGCACACACACATACTCACACACTAGAATGATTAGGTGTGGCATAAACCCACTGGAAAAAAAAAAGACATTATCAGCGCCACATTTTTCTACTCTGTGAAAAGTAATTGTTTCTCGGATCTTGATTAGTAATTTAGGGAAAAGAGTGCTAATGAGACTGCCGGTAACTTGGCACTTGAGTGCAATTAGCGAAATCAGATTGAGGGTATAGACACTGTAAGGTGCTCTCTCCCTCTCTCACGCCGTCAATAGAATAGACTTATTCCATGTATTCTGTAGCTCAGTCCATTGGTGTGTTTCTGTTTGAAACCAATTATCTTTTACATCTAAAGTAAAAAAAAAAATGCAGAGGTAGGAAATCTGTCAGTTTCTGTTATCTTGCATGTAGATGTATTTTGTTTTGAAGAATTAGTCTTCTGCATAGTGTGCACAGAAGGGAGTTTATAAATGGATATGTTTAAAATGCTAAAAGATTATTGGCAATCTAGCTTTAGACAAATCAATTCTCCTTTAAGACGTTGCAGTAAAATACATGGAGGAAAAAAAGTTGTGTTCTTAAATTTGCATTGTTCGTGTTCAAATGATTCCTTCAAACTGTAAAACTTTTTGTACGTTTACTAAATTAACTAATCAACTATCTGCCTTTTGCTACAATCTATCACCCTGCGCCTTTAAACATTGACCAAGCAGGGATCAACTTGATCGATATAGAAAGAGCTCTCGCTTTTCCCCCTGCTTTGTTAGACTTTGTTTCTCTCTCAGTCAGTCTCCTTCACAGTTGACCTGTCCCCCGGGTAGGGAGATTTATTAATGCCGGTTCTTTTACCATTCAGTGGAATGCAGGAGGAGAATTTTATAGAGGTTCTTAATGAACTTGCTGCCCAGTGTTGGGCTCAGCACCAATTAGCACAGCTTTTAATTATGGCTCTAATCAGAGAAGCTGATGGAGAGAGTCCCTTCAACCCTTGAGTACAAGTGGCCCTCTGTGACATGCAGATAAACACAGGCACATGTCCACAGTTTGACTGATTAAATGAAGAAAGTAGGCTTTATTTTTTATATGTATTTAATAGGAGGAATACTAAATCCTTACGCAGCCTCCCCACTCATTTATCTTCAACTTGCCTTCTTTTATTGTTGATGCTAGATCTGTCTGACCCAGCTAACAGGGATATAAACAGAGCTGGCCCCAAAATAGCCTGAAATGCTTTTATTTAGAATCTTGGAGGCAGCAAGTCAAGGGTACATGCTGCCTCCATCCAAAAGCATGAAGCAACAGGAAGAGAATGTCTACTCGAGGAGTCTGCCAACTTCCCAAGCTGAAGGGAAAAATTGGTATTTTTATTATGAAGAAAGGACTCTGACTGTTTGACATAGGGTTCATAGAAAAGTTCCTTTCTGTCACTGGGGAAAGAGAGGAGACATGCGACAGGCCGAAATCAGTTATTAATGCGTTAAAAAAGAAGCACTGTTTTTGCCTCAGTGCCAAGTTTGCTTGATTCAGTTCTTCTTTGTAGTAATAGCAGTGGAGGTTAAGCTCTTCAGAGTGCACGTGCTATTCTGGAGTTAGTTTGACTTCTTTTGGTAAAGACTGTCAACAGGACGTGGAAAGGACTCCAGCAGTACTCAGGCTTCTCAGGAATATTAGAGGGCACTATGTCATTTTTGGCAGAAAAAAGACGCTCGTGGTAATCTGAGCTTCGTCCACATGAATCTGATTAAGCATGTATTGTAATAGCTGTGCACACTGTCTGCTTAAGAGGTGAAGCGTGAAAAGTGCAAACACAACGCTCCATGGCAGGGGAGGTCGAACTAAATTTAGTTTATTCAAAAAACAAAAGAAAAACAAAACACCAGGATCTGATGAACCCTTGTTTGTTTGAGGTATATAAAGAGACATTAGAGAAAAGGGTGCTGCCACCAACAATGAAGCAAACATTGATTACCGTCATCTGGAAAAAAGGGAAAAGACCCAAGGGTGTGTAAGCATCATCCAGTTTTGCTAATGTAGGTTGATGTGAAAATTATTTCTAAAATGAGTGTGAATGAGTAAGATGATTGCATTATTAATAAACTGCAATTAAGTAGGATTTATTGAAACTCTTTAGAAAATATAAGCTGTTTCGTTAATGCTGCCATCTCACTCCACAACAAAAAGGCTTTTGATGGGTTTTAAAAAAAATGTTTTTCACTTGAAAATGGGACAAACCTGATATTCCCTCATATTTATTCCAATTATTGATGCTTGTTTATTAGATTGAAGACTGAAGGAAAAAAGATGTCTTATGATTATGGAAAACTGGATAATTATTTTAGAAAATTGGGTAAATATATATACAACATAAATATCCATCTTTCACTGTCTTTGTGTGTTGAAAGCATTTCTTTCTACGATCATGTGGCTCAGCTATTCTCAGCTATTCCGGTGGCTGAAATCAGCAACCTATGAAAACCAACTTATGCAAATACACCACCCACAAGAAAGTTAAAAGTTATCTTAAGGATTTTCCCAACAGATGCACTGAAAATTACTAAACACCAGAAAGACAAACCCAACAGAAGGGGAAGCAGAAGGATTTCCAGGAGAGAGAGTGGACCATTGCTGAGTTGTGTTAGAAAATGAGCTAAAATGTAAGAAACCCCAACAAGGACATAATTTAGCAGTTTTCAGACCCGAACTTTTCTAAGCATTAACTCAGAGACATGAATGCAAGAATGCACATCCTGTGAAGGCTGATTGGCCTGCACTGGGACTAGGACTAGCTCACTAGTACAAAGTCTGTGCGATATCCAATTGCGTCCACGTGAGAATACTGCTGCAAGTGTCTGGTGAATTCACAGGGTGTCATGTGTGCTGTCTGTTGTACACCCTATCCAAGCTGCAGCATCTTGTGAACCAAACACAGTGTTTTTCTGTTATTAGTAAGAGCATGTTTGAAGTGGACAATATCCTGCTGTGTACTAAAAGTGACAATACACCATCTTTGGCCATTGTCCTGAATTCAGACTTGTCAGATATTCTCTGTATCTTATCTGGAAACATTTCTGTTGACTCTGTTGTTTCAAAGTTGTGTCTGTGTTGTTGGGTGCAAGTATTTGCAATTTGTTTGTTCATTTGGTCACATGTGAGCACGTATGAGTATGTGCAGTACACAGATATTTTCTTAATGATCTTCTGTTTTGTTAATTAGAATATATTTTCTTATGTCACAGTGGACTAATCTTTCTCTGTGACATTGCGCCTCCATAGCAAGCCTAAAATACGGGCATTAGTTATGTGCATGCATTGCTTGAGCATAATATCTTACTTGCAAAACCTGCAGTGTAAGCTAATTTGCAGTTCCATACTTCCATATAACACCTGGTATTAAACATGGCAGTAGACCTTTCTTAGAGGTGTCAGGACACAGGGAAACAGAGCATTTTACTGCGATTCCTTCTTCGTCCTTGTCATTTTATCTCTGTTTCTTTCTTTAGCCTTTTTCGTTTTGCATATTCACTGGGAATTGTTAGCAAAGCTCACCTACTGTTTCTAATCAGCTGCTTTTGTAGTTCACCAGTAGCAGAATGTAGCTCACCCTGGCAACACTCACATACACACACTTATCAGGAAAAAAAGCACTTTGGGGAGCATTTATAAGAATTCCTTTTCCATATCTTTGCCTTTGCACTCTGTCTCAACTTTGGCACAGATATAGGTAGATACATGCATGCAATCTTGTGCACATACAGCCAGTGCGATAGCGTAGCAGACAGATTGGCATTAAGAATGACAAATAGAGGAGGATAGATAGTAAGGTAGACAGAGAGAAAAAGACCCAGACAATGACCCTCCTTGAAGCTTGTTAGAAATCGCAGCATTTAGCATGGCACTGGCATGGCAAACTTTAGGAGAACAGCCCATCTGTCTCTCAAAAGCAGCCCCTCTCCCCTGTCTCTTTCTTCCTCTCTCTTTTTCTTTTCTGTGTTTCTTTGTCACTCTCCAACTTGCTTGTACTTCCTGTAACCCTGGCAGCCTTTATTCCTTTCATTCAAAGAATGAGTTTGTAGTTGCACTGCAGCTCCCAGTACATTGTGTTGCTTTAGTGCGTCTGCAGTCCCTTTTCTGCTGTGGACATGGAGAGAATCAAAACTATCTTCCCGTCTTTAACTTTTAGTTAAAAGTGTCATTTAGAATGCATTGTACTGTGTGTATGTGCTATTATATTTGCATGCAGTAGTTGTGTGTGGTGAGAGATGTCATGCCAAGACAACATTTTTGATCAAATATACATTTCTCGCCTCTCGCAATAAAACTGTCTGTTTTTAGATGTTTCTTTCCACAGAAGAACAAATTCCTAACATTAGGTGAAATGTACAAAATATGTTTCTAAAAGCAACATATAAGACAACATGTCTAGAAGCGACTTTCTGTAGCTGTCTGTGTACAAATTGAAGCTGATTTTAAAGAATTCTAATTCTTTCATCACCTGCTGTGTTTCATTATATCAGCTTGTAATTCTGAGCCCTGATGCTTAAACAATGCTAACACACACACACACCTGGGCACACAAACACACATAACCTAATTAAAATGGTCTGGTTAAGCACCATGCGTCGGGCCAAGTAGGGGTAGGTGTTAGGCTTTTGGAGGAGGTGGGGTGTTGTAGGCTGGGAGCGCGCAAATCTCAACTTAAACGTAAAGAGATTAGACAACTTTTGCAAGATATTAGCTGTTCAAAAATGAGAAAAATGTCCCTAAGCCTCTTGTAAAAGCGCTGCATGTGGACAAGGCCCGCTTTTGTTTCACTGGGAGAGGCATGAAGCAAAGTGTGATTAGCGTGTGTGTGTGTGTGTGTGTGTGAGAGAGAGAGAGTCACCAGGCCTGTGATGTATAGGATGCAAGGACAAGACAAGTGTGTGTGGCAGCTACATCACCATCATGCCATGTACGACGATAAAATTATGGTTTGCCCACATTTCACTCCGGTTCTTTAAAACATAAAAGGCCACAAATTGTTTGAAAATAATTTATATAGTACAGGCCTGACGTGAGAAAAAGGTAACAAAGAGAGATCAATGGATGCAAATCATTTGATAGAGTCTGAAATCTGGATAGACAGATTAAACTGTGGCCAGGCTAAGTCATAGTAATGTGAATTTAGTCAACAGACCAAAGATTAAAAAAAAAAAAAAATAGTGCTCTTAAGTATGACCACATGACACCTCCCAGATTTAACGATAGTCAAGTGTAATTGTGGCATATAATGAAAATGGGAATTGTAGTCATAACCCTGTAGACAGAAGGTTATTTACAAAATACTTGACCACATATATGTAAGCCACTCTTTAGTATCAAATAAAAAGTACAAGGCTTATGCTACAGCTAAAATAATGTAGTAATAGTGTAACTCATGATAAGACATTGCATGGTGCCTAGGTGAGACTGACCATCATGCACTGCTCTTACATATGAGGCCTTGTAAGGCATATTTTAAGTGACATTCAGGTCAATAAATGGTGTTTACAATCACAGATAACAATTTATCAGAATGAAATAAATACGTTGAATGATCAGAAAATTGTTGTCTGCATGGAAATGTTACCCTGCCATCTGAATGAAATCTTAAGCACTGACCCATAAGGGTCCGATTTAATATTTGAAATTATTATTTGTTGTTAACAGATTTTTAAAGGAACATTGTTCCTCTACGTTCATCTATGTGCATAAACACATAAAGCCTGTTGTCGTACTTGATGCGTATCAATAACCCAGTGACGGTATTTGTCTGAAGCAGCATTTTGTGTTGTTTGTGTCAAGCTTTAGAGGCAAAGAGAGATATGGAGGGATAGAAGAAAGGACATTTATTGAAGCCCTCTCTGCATGATAAGGAGAGCCACCAGATTCCCTGGTGTGTGACATGGCCTGGCCCCTGTCATCACAGAGCTCCTGTTGTGGCTGAGAAATATCCACCCCTACCCCTCCCTCACCCTCAACTACTTTCTCTCATCGCCAGAGAGAGAGAGGTGGGGATGGGGGAGGCAGTCAGACAGACAGAGTCCAGACAGAGGCCATGTGAGTATGTGTCATATGGAACAGATTTAGTGCTAATGACCCCCCCCCCAACTACACACACTCTCATAATGTGTGCCCACCTTCTGCCACCTATTCCTCCAACCCCCCAGCCCTCATTCCTCCATCCTGGCCAGTATCATCCCTTCACAAGGAAAGTGGGTTTGTTCCAGCACCGGTGTCCCATGGCTTTACCCATTCAAGCACAGTTGCACCTTTCTCACCCACTACCTTCCCCCCTTCCTTCTGGTCATCCCTCAATAGAGTCTTGGAGTTTAGACAAAATTAGGTCATAAAAATTAGGACATTAACTTTGTTTGATTTTAATGTTAAGTCTCATTTTAGGAACTGGGAGTATTTAAAAATCAAGCATTTGCCCAAAAGGGACTGGCATACACCCTTTGAATTTGCTAACCTTCTTCTAATATATTCTATTATATTCTACTGATAGTGAAAAAATTAGGGTAGGCCTTAGTTGTGAAGAAGTGAAATGAGCAATTTTTGGGTTTTGACTTGGATTTGGACTTAACCTCTGTTCAAACTTGCCATAAGATCTTTAAAGTTTACTTAAAACATACTCTGACTAGTCTAGAAGTACTCCAGGCTTGAACTGGGGGCAGACTCTAGGCTTTCTTTGAACCTGGAAACAGGTGTGTGTTTCTGCAGGTTGGGTGCAGAGTTGGTGGTGTAAGGAGATGATACTTTGTCAGGTTAGGACGAATGAAGTGAAGTGAGTGAAGTGTCAGTGACAGAACCGGGAGGGATTAGAGGAAAGCGGGACTATCTAGGGCAGACAGTTTTGAAATGGTTTTTAAAAAAATGTGAGAAAGTGTTGACAGAAGGTGGATTTTGAGTAAAAGTGCTGCTGTCACTTTAGATCAAAGCAGCGATCACGCGTCCTGAAAAATCAAGAGTCTCATTTTCACCATTTTTACAATGAATAAGAAACATTATTGTATTCAAATGACAGTGTGGAGACGGTGTTAGGAAGTTTCGGCCACTTTGGGACTTGACCTCAACATCGACCTTCACTCAGCCCATTTAGCCTCTGCACTTCCCCTATCTATGTCACATTGAGTCTGGCATTCTTTCACGTTAGCGCATCGCAGCGCTGCAGATAGGTCTGCCAGACACCTCCTCTTCTCTTCTAGTATCTCTGCAGCACACACACAAACGCACACACACACACACAGTTAATTGGTAACCAGAGTTTATGAGTAGCTGGGAACTCATAGTTTGACCACGCTGTTCGAAGACGTGTGAGATAATATGTCGGCTTTCGGTGAGTTATGATTACAAATGTGAATGTTTGAGATGTATGTCTGAGGTATGATACTGCGTGAAATGTGGGCCAGCGCATACGTGTTGTAGTTTGAGGTTGTTTCGAGTTGTGACAATGCTTCTAAAGAGGGGTGGTCACGGGCTACTTGGGATAATACGAAATATTTGTTTAGCGTTATGATGTGAAGTTCCTTTAAAGCACATGTTTAATTTCCTTCTGCTGAGAAATGGGAACATCTTTTTTTTCCGTATCATGTTCATTGAAGAATAACCTAGTGAAGGATTCTTTTTTAGACGGAAGTTATTTTACCCCTTTGCCTCTTCAATCAATATCAATAAAATGGTCTGGTAATCTATTTTTACCCTCATTCAGCAACTCAGAGATCAATACTCATCTGTCATGGTTTCACGGCTGAATGTTATCACTTGTGCTGGAGATTAGCTCGCTGGAGCATCTTATCCTCACATTTTCTGTTAACGAGTTATGTAGGTTAGAATCAGAGATCCCTGTCTGTTGCTTATAGGTTATATTTGTCCAGTGATCACATATCAACGTTAAGTAACAGAAGAAGATCCCTGCAAATTTATCACATTTCTAAACCCTTTAATATTAATTAAAATTTGGACTTTGCCAAGCCATTCATTTTCTTTCTTTATTTTTTATTTTTATTTAGTTATGAAGTTATTCATTTTTTATTTTCTTTTGTTATTTCTGAATATTTCTTCCAAAGATGTCTCGTCAAACTTTTAAAAAGCAGGAGAAAAGCATTCTTGTTTGAAGGTGTTCCTCTTGTTGTTTTACATTTCGTTTTCAATGTCACTTATATAGCGCCAAATCACAACAACTGTTGCCTCAAGGTGCTTTATATTGTAAGGTAAAAACCCCAAAGTAATAAGATATCCTCAACAATCAAATGACTGGTTATGAGCAAGCAAGTAGCAAAGAAAAACTCAGTTTTAACAGGAAAAAACCTCCAGCAGAACTCGGATCAGCCCATCGGCTGTGACTGGTTGGGGGTGAGGTGAAAGACACGAGGGCAGAGCAAGGTAGAACACACCTTTAGAGGGTTTCACTGATCGGTTCCCTGTTTTGGTCAGCTTTTCTTTTTTCTTCTGAGCCTCATGGTTTTAAAGTTGTTAGTTACACGATGGTTCTTTCCTCTGTTTAGGTATTTTTTGTATCCTCTGACTGCTCCGTCCCATATAGTATTTTTCTCTCATTGATCAGTTAACCTTCCTGGTTAATGGGAGCCTATTGCTCTGTCACAGTAGTGAAGACGGTCATCCATATCCCAGACTGACACAGCACCCAGCCAGGGCCATCCTTCATCCCATTTTCATCCTTCAAGCTCTGGCCACTCCATCTGTCTGTCAGACCAGGACTTGACCTCTCACCTTTGGAGGCCCGCCCATCTTGTTACCCCTAACCTTTTCTCAATTGTGCCACTGGCTAGCAGTGGTTAATGTGTGTGTGTGTGTGTGTGATTATTTTTTTCACAACTGTTTCTGAAAGCCTCTAGTTAAATAGTTAATTTACACTTAGTTGGAGGTAGTGGAGTAGGATTGTGTCACATAATTTCAATATTGAGTATGAGTTTGTGTTTCTTTAAAAAAAAAAAAACAATAGAACGTCAACATCATCCAATTTTTCCAGTTTGAGGACAACAGCATTAATGTATTATTATTGGTATTTTTTATCTGTAGAAGCACCCACTTAACTCTAGTAAATTAATTTATCTACAGCTCACAAATGCATTCTGCTGACATGTAGATATCTTGAGAATGGCACTATTATGAGAATCAAAACAAACCACTTCCAGTGATGATTTTGGTTTAATGGTGAGTTTGATGATGTGCTCCATTTGGACCCGTTCAGCATCCAGCCTAATAGATGAATGGTTCCAACTAAGGTAGCATCAGTGCTCCCTCGCCCTTGTTTCTTCACACACACACACACGCACGCACGTACGCACGTACGCACGTACGCACGCACGCACGCACGCACGCACGCACGCACGCACACACGCACACACGCACGCACGCACGCACGCACGCACACACACACACACACACACACACACACAGAGCCACTTATTGCCACCAGACCAGCCATGTAATTGATGACAGAGGTCTAACATTTGCAAACCAAATGTGGAAGAGGGAGAAAGAGCAAACTCTACTTCTAACACCTCTTTCTTTCTCTCCTTTTCTATCTCTCTGTCTCTCCACCTCCTCTCACTGTCTATACGCCCACTCTTTCATTAGGCGTTTGTCACATTGATATGAAGGGCCAGGGCAGCATTGTGACATGCTCAGAAGGCAGTATAAATATTTGATTAGCTCTAATGGAAATCGTCACAGGGCGCTAATTGCACCACACATTATCTGAGGTGCAGTATCAGCAGCGGACATCCCCTTTGATCCTCCCTCTGTCTGCCCATCTCCTCTTCCTTTAACCCACCGAAGCCTCTTTATTCCTTTGTTTATGCAGTTTATTTTGGTTCATATGTCATTAAGTGACCTCACCAACCCACCCCTCCTGCCTTCCTGTCTTTTATTGTCACTAGCCTGTCTCGCTGATATCTTTCCCTCAATGCACTGTGATGTCTCCATCTGCCTCTGCTCTCCTCCTTAACGTATTTGTGTTGTTGTTTCCGCATTTCCTTCTGTGAAGTAGGTGAGGCCAAATAGCGGCAAGGGCTGCATGCCCACGGAAATGTATGCACCCACGGGTGACCAGAGGACAGTAAATAGAAGGGAAACCACACGGACACTTGCTGCCATTTCAGGATGTAAAATTAGCAACACGGACATGAAATATTGCCATGGGAGGGTTATAAAATATAAACGGATATTAATGAAATACATTTCAATAAATTGCTGGAGTATAAACTTTCTAAAGATATGGTGATTGGATGCATATTTAATACTAATTATACACACGTCAAAAAATAAATACATCACAAATCAGACTTAATACCTTGAGAATCTTTTTTTTTTTTAAAAACAAATTGAAAGTCCATATTTTAACAATATTTTTGTGTAGCTATTCCAGTAAGAATCAACTCTGAGTCTCTGTTGCACCTGTCATCACTCGGCTCAGTAAATGTGATCGTACATTCTGGCTGCAAGTCTCCATTTACTTGCTTACTTCCAGTTTTACTTTTAATGCGAGCAACTGGGGTTTTTGTGTGTGTGTGTGTGTGTGTGTGTTTATGGCTGCTTCTAATGCACACACATTACAATTTATTTTCTTAACACATCCTTCCTTAACCTTCATTCTGTTTGTGTTTACTTGTTGTTATTTACGGTGCGTCTCCAGCAAAGATCTGTGACATTGTTTGCTGTCGCTCCCCTTTCTTTCTCTCTTTCTCTCACCCTCCCTCAGACGCTTCCATTTAGCCAAAGACAAAACAAGTTAATTAGATCGGAAGTGCGGGCCTATCAATGGGGAATCAGTATTCAGATCAAGACCTTGTCTGGACACAAACAGCAGGAAGCCAAACAAGACCCCAGCGCTGCTGAATGGGAGGACGGGAGAGGGAAAGAGACACAGAGAGAAACAGAGAGAGTGTGAGAGCCTGGAGTTGGTAGGGTGAGTGGGGGCAAAATGCACTGTTTGGCTAATTCTGTTGTAGCTCTGGGTTTCCTTTCCTATTTGTGTGCCTGAACAGCACCTTGTCTTTGAAACACAAAGTCAGTATTATTTTGAATGATTTTTTATTTTTATATTTTAATGTTGGTTCTAAATTTGTCTATTTGTAAAGTTGAAGGTCAATAATGTAACTTTTAAAAACAGATGGCAATGACTTGATTAATAATTTATAAGCTTTTAGCATCATTCCTAAAAAACAAACATAGCGATGGCTGTACTCTGAAGGTAAGTAAGTGTTCAGTGAAGGATATGTAGTGTGTTGCTACTACACCACATATGAGGGAACATATGCATTTTTGTTAAGACATTGTAAATAAATATGTTAGCAGCAGATATAGAGATGGGGGAGAAGCAGGGAGACGAGAGAGGAGAAGGAGAAGAAAGTGGAAAGGGGAGGGGGTGGGAGGTATAGCTCCCATTATCTCGTGCGGAGGTCCACCTGAGCTAAAGACAGCCATTTGTTCCCGAATCGACCTGTCGACCCCTCCTAATTACCAGCCAATTATTTCCAAATGGACCCGCGTTCACCCCACACCCTGCGCACTTAAAGTGGAGAGGGACAAAATTGCCTGCTTCTGTCTTTTTCATTCTCTCCATGTCTACCTAACCTTGCCTTTCTTTTCCACCTCTCTCCCTCTCTCTTGTTTCAGCTGCGTTTTTCTATTAAGTCGGAAATATTTTTGCACTTATTGTTGCACTCAGTTGCCTAGCCATATCTCACACACACACACACACACACACACACACATGGTGGTTGTATGTGTGTTAATTAAGAGTTGTAATTATGGAAGGAAGTGACACTCGACCTGTGCGTATGCATGTGCTGTCGTGTGATGCATGTGTGTAGGTATTTGATTTCAAGGAACAGGAAACATTTTGATGAATACATTTTTGCCACATGTGTGCATGCGTAGAAACATGGCAAGAAAGTGAGAAAGAGTACAGGGATGAGAAGCAGTTACCTAAGCACATCATATCTGCATTATGTATTTATATTCTCTCTTCTCTCTGGCACCGGTCAGTCTCAGCCAGCTGATGTGTATCGATGGGTCTGGCATTCAGGAGCCACCCAAAGGAGAAGAAGTCTGTGGCTATGTTCCCAGAATTCTTTGTGGTTGGCCTCCATTGTTCTCAACCACTTGTATACAGTATTGTCAGACTGATTGTGAGCCTCCGCTCGCGCGCTCTCTCTCTCTCTCTCTCACTCCGAGGACAGCTAAAAAGCGAGTCGAGCAGAGGAGGGGGACGGAGGTGAAGTGGATGAGGAGGAAGGGAGCAGTAAGCATTGTGTCCCTCGCTCGCCATTCTCCTGCCTCCCCATCTGTTTCCCTCTCTTCCTTCCCGTTTCTGTGGGATAGTGAACAGATTAGTAATAACACCGCCACCGCTCCTAATAGGGGAAGTCATGGTCGGGAAATATGATGGATAGGTTTGAGATATCATCTGGCTGAGTGGTGCAATAGTTTTGAACTCTGACACCTACCTGCTTGCTGAATTACTTTGATCACTTTGGTGGAGACTCAATGAGCGTGTCTGTGTGTGTGAAAGTCAGAGTGTACTGTATTATTATAACACCATGCTGATCAGCGTGTGAATGTAGTAAGTTTTTTACTAACTATATCAAAGTAGTCAGTTTATATGTTAATGCACACACGCCTGACTGCATCTCCAGTTACACGAGATGAACATGTGACACGTATAATTTCATTCTCTAGTCTTTAAGACTGAGTCAGCTCTGTTTAGTTGGGGATAGTAATTTTTCAGCTCAACTGTTTTACTATCCAAATGCTTCCCTAAAGATCTGGGAAATGTTTATCTCAATTTGTATTATTTTTGTTTAGCTTTACATACTGAATATGAGTAGACATGAATTAGAAGAAACATCCTCGCATTTGGAAAGCGTTTGTTTTACAAATTAGCTAGGATGAAGAAAAGTGTCATAAATTTTTCTGTCATTTCACTTCATAATTACAGGATTACTTTATGTCATAACCTTACACAGCTAAAACAAAAAAATGATCTATTTGTGGCTTCAGAGAACCATTATTTACTGTAGGTATTGCTATACCTTTCATATTTACATGTCTTTGTATCCTAATATAACCCATTCTTTTCCTATTATATAAATCCTATTGAGTACTAGCTTAATAGCGCCACAGGGATCATTTGGCTTCATTTGATCTAAACTAATATGCATATTGAGGAAAGTTCACAGTTACATGGCTTAATGCGTCTGTGTGTGTTCTGCTCATAGTGGGCCTGGCTGAGTTTGAAGCTAAGTGGATTAGCATATCTCCCATGTCAGTTCCATTCACTGTGACAGCCTGATGACATGGGACTGTGTGATGGCCGTGACCCACCTGACGTCCAGAGCTCAGGCCTCCCAGCAGGTGGTCTTACTCTGGTAGGGAGGGAGAAAGCGGGAGTGAGAGATGAAGGAGTTCTCATTAGTTATTAGAGTACAGATGGACAGCAAACACAACTTCCTGCAAAGCTCTGGGTAATTTCTTGACTTTTCCGTAAGTCTATTAAAGTTTGGTTGGTCTTATATGTATATATATATATATATATATATATATATATAGTCATTTGGCATCTATCTTAAAATATATATACCATCAGTGAGATCGTGGAGCAGTTGTCAGCCACCTCCTATCTGTACATGGATGACATCAAGCTGTATGCCAAGAGTGAACGAGACAATTCAATGATCCACACCACCTGGTTATACAACAACGACATCGGAATGTCGTTTGGACTGGAGAAATGTAGTCAGATGATAACAAAGAGAGGGAAGGTTGTCAGAACTGAGGGGACCGAATAAAAACCAGAAGGCAACATTGCAGACATAGAGGACAGCTACAAGTACCAGGCAAATGGGAACCATGAAGAGGCTGCTAGGAAGGCTGCAACCACCAACTACCAAGGGCTCAGAGAAGAGCTTGAGAAGATGTCGAGGGTGAAGGTAACAGTGGTCCCAGTGGTAATCGGAGCACTCAGTGCGGTGATTCCCAAGCTAGGCGAGTGGCTCCAGGAGATCAGATTTTTTTTGCACGCTCTCTAAGACCTATATGGAATTATGTGTTTTATTCAGTCTTGTAGGATGCTCAGCACTATACTGCAAATAATGGCTGATAATATAAAAAATTTGGTTTAATCAGTTTAAACCAAGTTTAAACCAAATTTTCAGTAATATAGTTGTTCCACAGTAAAACTGTGGGACAACTATATTACATCAACTGCTCAACACACCTTACCATTTATAGCCTAAGCTGGTTGCAGCGCTATCAGGGCCTTTAAAACACGCACACAAAAAAATCAATAAGACATACAAACTATATAACAGGTGCACACATGTATATATACATTTTGAATTCAGAATTATATAAGGTATAGTTAGATTGCGTTATACTCTTTCCAGCAGCTCCACACATTCAACTCCATAACGGTTGATAAGCTTTCACCTTGAGTACATTTGCTTTGCCGTAGTACAACTATCCTACTTTAACTGTTCAATAACAGAACTCTAGAGTTAAACATATTCAAGTGGACAAAGACATACTCATGCTCAGTTCTGTTGCTCACATCAGCCTTTTGCTTTTCTACAGTACCGTCTTCTCTTTATCTTATGTCCCTTGTTTCTCTCACACCTCTTCCTTTCCATATCATCACATTTCTTTCTCCTTCCTCAAAGACCAAGAGTCTCCCATGACCCTTGTAGCCATCTCGCTCTCACTCTCATACTTTTCGCCCACCACCTGCATTCCCTTCCTCCTCCTCCTCCTCCTCCTCCTCCCCCTCCTCCTCTTCCACCACAGTCTCGTGCCGGCCTAGCCAGGCAATGCTAACACTTTTGTCAGGGTGATTAATAGCGTGCTCGATTGTCGTTAATTCACTGGCTAATGACTGGAGGGAGTGAAAAAAAGAGAGGAGCAGGAGCAAGGCTAAATAGTAATAGACTGATGTATCGGTGTGTGCTGCGTCCAGTCTGCCAAACCACACTGACTAACACAGGCACACACATGCAGCATGCATACACACCCAAGTGCATCCTTGTCGGCTAAGAAGTCTGTTGGCCATGGATTCACTCTCTAGGTTTTCATCTAACTATGATAATCAGATAGGTCAAAACGTATAAATATTACTGAGTCGGATTCAAGACAATATTGAACAAGATCCAGTAAGATTTTATTGAAATCAGTGTAAATAAGTGTGATTGTTATTTCACATTTTAGATATTAAAGACAATATAGACCCATTGTAAAACAAAAAGTTCAACTGAATAAAGTAACCTGCTTCAAAAACATGCATGCACTAATACAGACACACAAGTCAAACCTCTCTTTTCCCTGGTTAATTAGAATGGATGGGTTTGTTCTGAACACTGTCTGCCTTGGTGCTCCCTTAGCTGCTGTCTGGCCTCTCGAATGGCCTGCTAAATGAAGCTGCACAAGAAGTGGGTGTAGGGACTCTCTCTCTCTCACACACACACACAGACACACACACCTAGAAACAAAGCATAATGCGATAGTCTATTCCTGAATAGTGGAATCTTTTAAAGTAACCTTACATTCTGTTATTCTGTTGCCTTACATGTCACAATTTTTATATATTAAATAAAAACAGGCTAGATTTTATTTAATTCTATTACTTCTGTGGATAGTGACTGTGCTGACTGCCTCCCACTGGTAGTAAGGATGTCTTCATAAAGCAGACTCTCCCACTGTCCTCTAAGTGATTCCTTCGGTCAGTAGCTTTGCACGCTGATTTATCATAGCAGTAACTTTGGTGTCCTCTTTAGCAATAAAGTGGTGTGATACGTTAAAGTAATGAGAATAGCTTTGTTCTGCCTGAATTGTTATTGATTCTGATTCTCAGTTTAAAATACCTGATTTAGGTGGTCGCGGTCATTATGAGATGTAAATGTTTTTGTCTTCATTTTTACATTTAAATCATGTCTACACTATTCACTGTTCTTTGATTCCTTCTTTTCACCCTCCTCTTCCTTTTTTCGCTGCACTCAATATTCTTCCTGTTTTATCCACCTCCTTTCTTCCCCCTTCTCCCTCCTCTCTCCATCCCCACCCCCTGGGTGATGTTTGCAACTCAATTTGGCAAATGTAACTCAATATTGATTATTATTAATATTTATCATGTTTGTGAACATGTTTTCCTACTGCTATTAATCTGCCCTGTTAATAAATGTCTGCAGCAGCCTGGTCCCCAGGGTCCCATGGGACTACAGGGCCACCACACACATTTATACACGCACACACAAAAACACACCTGCTCTCAGCTGCAGGAGGTTGCCTGCTGTCTTCTACTTGCCTGGAGGCTTGATCTCAGTGTATACACACACTCACACATGCACTTTATTGGAGGATGGAATGGCTCTGGGCTGCTCAGCACAAATGACACATCAATACATCAGCCATGTTGTATTGATGCTACACACAAACATAAAAATGCACACTCACTCTCTCCATTCTGAGCTGCAGTGACCAAAGACTTATAGCTGTACAGTCATAGCCAGTAAGTGATGAGACTCAGATAGATAGACAGACACGCATACTAAATGTTGTAAATCCTGGCTAAAAATAAGGTCTTTGGTTAAGGATGTGTAGATTTAAACCTTTTGAGAAATAAAAATTACATTTCAGTTTTTTTCACAACAGTTTAGTCATGAAATAAAAACCACATACTTTTTACCGCACTTTTCGTCAATGACATAAGCATTGTAAACTGTGACTTATAAAAAATGTAAACTTAATAATAAACTAATGCAGTCCTATAGTTAGAGTATCTTGTTGCTACAAAGCAAACAATCCCAGTATATGTTGCTGTCGGATAAATTCTTTATTATAGTTATTATTGTTATTGTGTAATTATCTGCAGCATTACATGAGCAACCCTGTGGAGGGGAAATGGGCCTTCAGATGGTACATTGGCCTTGTGCTTTTTCTTTCTTTCCACCTATTCCAAAGTAGCTGTGTTATAGCTTTAAGTGTTGCTTGGAAATACTCCCTGGTGCTTTTACAAGGGGAAACAGTGTGGTGTTCTTGCTCGGAGAGGCTTTCTCGTAGTGTAGATGATCGTGCCCCCAATGCTCGCTCACTAGTTCCAACCACATGGAAACGCACACACCAAACACACACACACATCTTCTCCACTGAATGCCCTCCTTTGGCTACCTCGTCACATGCTTCCATTTACACGTCATTTGGATATATGGTACCCGAGTGTCACTGTGGAAAAAATCACTATTGTACACTTTTCTTTCTTTCTTTCTTTTTTTACCGCTCACTCTTTCTACCTTTTAATTTGCCCCTGTTTGATTTTTTACAGCTGCATCCCTCCTGTTTTAAATGGGGAAGTGGGGGTGGTGGGTGGCGGTAGTGGTGGTGGTGGTGGGGGACTCTCTTTGTAAAGACAGAATCATCAAAAGCCTTTCTACAGAGGAACAGGTACCAATATCGCTCTGTAGCCCTGTAACGCAGCTAAGTGGGACCACATTGACACAATATAGTGGCACAGGCAGCAGATTACACTTGGCTTTGCACACTGCCCCACATGCACACAGAGCTCCCACATCAAAATGTTTGGTCATTTATTGCTCAACCGCCTAGCTATTTTTCATATCTGTCATGGTCCACACAGTCTCCCTCTGCCTTGATTTTTTAAAAATGTTTTTCATTCACCAGATGATCTTTTTTCCCCATATTTGGAGCCTCTGCTGAATTTTGCATAGTTTTGCCTTTTCCCTGGATATTGTCTTTTCATCAGTGGCTGGCTTTCTTTTTGAATTAAACCAGATCAATTTACGGCCAGCCAAAAGATGCAGTCTCTGTGTGTACTGGAAAAGGCAGTGAGAGAAACAGAATGTGTGTGCTTTATAATGGCCATCACTGGCACACACACACACACACACACACACACACACACACACACACACACACACACACACACACACATGCACGCGCACGCACGCACACACACACACACACACACACACACACACACAAGCGCACGCACGCACACACACACACACACGCATGCACGCACGCACGCACACACACACACACACACACACACACACATTTCTTTCAGCTCTCTTTTAATGTTATCATAGCCACAGCCATGACCTCACCGTGCTGCTTATACACCTGGCTCTGAATAATCGGGCTATTTTTGGCATCTGTTCTATCCTGTACTGTGCAGTTCTTTTTCTGTTCAATATGTGTATTCCTTCATAAAAAGGAAAAAAGGGAGCAACAGCTTTACAAAGATTTATAATTTTTTTAATTTTCACTAAATGCATGACTGCTTACTCTGCAGGAAATTAGCCGGCCCTTATTATATGCATTAGCTCCTTTCTCAGAATTCGTGTATGCCGTCAGTGTTGTTTACTCCTCCTCTTCAGACTACATCGATAATACAGCTCAGTCCATGTGCCACAAGGCACATGTGTTTGTGTGCGTCCAGGCAGACGGCAGAAAATTACTCCAGATCTCTATCTTTATGCATTTAAGTCTAGAGTGCTCTGATTAAACACAACCACAGAACAATTTGCCTTTTGCAAGGCCCTCCGATTAAACCGCTGATTTTCAGCACCATGTCAAGTTATTTTGCTATGGCAACGCTGATTACAATGTTATCAGAATTTCATATTTTATTATTATCTTTTTTAAATCCTCAGTAGCATCTTCTAATCTTGAAAGGAAAGGACATATTTTCTTTAATACCTTGTGCTATTTTTGCTTGCATGTATTTAGAATAAATAGTTGATGGCGATGTGCACTTTAGGGTAGTGACTGTAAATGTTATATCTGTGTCATATCTTGTTCTTTCCCTTGGACATGTAGTAATTATGAGATATCATCTTTACCTACAACACCATCTGATCTCTTGCGCATGTGTTTTGAGTACAGTAACAGCTCCTTCAGTTGCAAACAGATGTGTGTTTGTGTGATACCCCCGCATCTGTTCATACGTGCCCTAAAATCTTTGTTATTGCAAGCCATGCTACAAAGCAAAGAGCTCCGTTTATGGCACGCATTTACAATTTATCAAATAAATGGGATGCCTTCATGTGGCCTGTGCCTGGCTCTCAGGCAGAGCAGAGTAGTTTTCCACTGGAATAACAGCCGCTGAACAAGCAGCCCATTGTAGCCATGGCCAGCACCGGGACCCCCAAGGTGCGAATTAATGATTGACCCCTGATGTAATCAGGATAAATAGCTCCCCGTAAAAGAGAAAGAGATGGCGTAGGGAAACAGAGAGAGAAAGAACAACATAAGGAGCCAGGGAGAGGAAGGCACTATCTGGCCTGGGTGTTTTTTAAGATGCCCTCAGGGAGGTGAACCTAACATCTCTTTCTGGGACGTTTGAGACCCAGAGCTAACACACAGCTGTTTAAAAGCAGCTCAGTCATCGGTTGCTGGACTCTTCATCTTTTCCTCTCCGTTTTCTTTCTCACCCTTCGACTTATGAGCCTGCTTTGTTTTCTCATTTGCAGTTTCTTTTTTTTTCCATCATCGGTTGAACATGGTATTACAGATTGGCAGAGAAAATTTGTCTCTGGTCACACATGCTTTAAAAAAAATTGTTTTCGTTTTAGAAATTGACAAAGTTACGACTGAAAGTTGAACTTGTTTAATATCACACCGTGTTTGCCATTTCTGCTGTGGTTTACTGCGCCATGCGTCTCACAAAAGATGTTTTGTTCATTAAGATTAAGAGGAACTTTTTTTTCTTCCTCTCTCCTTGTTACTCAATTATTTGACGTAGCGATCTGTGCATTTCTCTTTTTTTGTTGTTGTTCATAAAGGCTCTTTAAGCCAAATGGTATTTAGTAGATTTTCCGAGGCTGTCTCTGTGCTTGTCAAAATTGCTCTCAATGGGTCAAGTGCCAGTGAGAGTGGGGGAGTGAGCAGAAAGAGAGAGAGAGAGAGAGAGTGAGAGAAAAAAAAGTGTTTAACAGCCTGAAAACACTTTTGATTGTGTGGAAGGAGCAGCAGATAGGGCTGAGTTATAAAACTTTAATTGATCTGTGAAAAGTGGAAGCTACTGCTGGCTCACATGTTCCAGTGCTTAATTGCACGCCTGCTCTGAATCCCCATGAAACGGTGATCATTAAAAAATGGGTTCCTTTCCAGTCAAAATCACTGGGATGACGCAAAATCACTAATAAAAGGCTGACTTTTACTGCTTCAGCTTTATGTGATAAGTTACCCAAATGTATGTGGACAAGCTGTAGGTTTGCCAGGCTCTGAAAAGCCCTCATCGCATGCTTCCAAAGTTTCACGTTTCGCATTTTAAAGTTACAATTACGAGATAGCAAAAAACGGTATCCACTGCATATTGTGTGCTTTCGTACACTTACAGTAATGACTGTTTTGTGATTTGGATTGCCTAACAGCATATTCTGCCTGTATTTCTCTGTCTTTCTGACCTGATCTAATACACAAAAAGCATTCTAGAACGAGTAAACCCAAAGAAATAAAACATCCCAATTGTTAATTGAATTCAACTTGCATCCTTTTTTTTATATTAAAACCTCTCATTATGAAATAATTTTCTTCCACACACTAACAAGCACATTTTTAAAATGTCATGTTGCAGTTCCAGTTAAAACCTGGGCAGCAACGACAGGCTTGGCAGCAGGATACATGGAGGTTAGGAGGGGGGAAAGCGCTTGATTGGAACCACTCCTGCTGTAATTTTGGGCCTAGTTGGCCTGCTGATTGCCAGTCCCTGTGTTTAGATAGTAAAACTGCAATGGTACTTTGACTTAAGACACCAGGACTGTCTAGAGAGGGATAACAAAGAGAAATGTATAGATGTGCTTAAGAAAACACACACAGACACAAACAAATAGGTCGAGGGATGGCTTAAAAAATGTGTATTTATTTCATGTTTGTAAGCTTTCTTCTTCCTTGATTCCATTTGTCCTGATTCAAATTCCAATGTTATGCTATTTACAAGGGGAAATTATTACACATCTTCATCTTACTAAAAACGTATGCCTTACTAAAAGCCTCTACTTAAAAAGAGGATAAGGGGATGACGCTCTAGTGCATACAAACTTGCACTTTCCACAATAACTGCCTGAATTACACACTATGAAAAACAAAATCATGACATTTTAAGTTACCAAAACCATACTTGCTGTTCTTGTTTTCATTCATGTCAGAATGGCGAGATCCTGGAGCATCGGCACAATCATGTTGTCAGGTCTTAGATGTGAAAATAATAATGGGTGACGAGGCCCACCAGGTCAACGGTAGAAATAACTAATTATTTGTAAGATGAGTCCTGGCAGGACGTGGTGACCACGATCAAACTGAGAACTATTCCCACGAAGGACTTGGCCGCCATCTCTGCGTTTCTGGCTGTTCTCAGATAACCTCTGGAAAATCAGTGAACTAAGCATTTTGTAGCTGAAGCCAGTCAGATGGATAAGTACGACTTTCTGAGGACCACTAAATTTCCTCATTGTACTGTGTGGTTTGCTGACAATTTAGAGGTTAGGACATTGAAGTGCATTTTGTAACTTAAGGCCAAGAACTCCTTGCATGCGTAGTATGCCACTGGGTTTAGAAACATGATTTACAGTATTTCAATTTCTGTCTTCAATTCCAGGGAAGCTATTCACATAGATTTATGGCTAAAACCAGATTTTCTCTTGCTGTCTATAATGCTGGCATCAAAATCCAGGAGGTTAGAGATCCTGTGTGACATCTCTGTGTGTGTCTTTGTCTCCTAGATGACAGTGAGCCAGTGGACAGCATGTACGACACAGAGGCTGATCTGCCAGGTTTAGCGGCCGGCAGCGGAGGTGGCGCCGACAGCCCAGAAGACGACGCAGAAGACAGCGTCATCAACATGTCCCCCTTGCCCTCACCGACTCCCTCCCATCCAAACAGCAACCACCACCACCTGCTACACCCCCATATCTATTCCTCCCACCACCACCACCATCTCCACAACAATAGCAGCAGCAGCAATGACCAGGACTTCACCACACCCAAGGAGGGCTCGCCCTATGAGGCGCCTGTCTACATTCCTGATGACATTCCCATTCCCAGTGAACTGGAACTGCGGGAGTCCTCTGTGCCCGGTGCAGGTCTGGGTGTATGGGCAAAGACCCGCATAGGTGCTGGTGAGAGGTTTGGTCTGCACAGCACAAAGCATCATGTGGCCACAGGCAAAGACAGCTCCTTTGGATGGGAGGTAGGAACTATCACAGCTTCTCTGTGCAGTCATCAGAGCTGCTGTTTTTTTAAAATTAGTTTTATTTTATTTCACTTAATCTGCGTTACCGTTCACTTTTAAATGCGCTACCAGTAACGCAGTACAACACAGTAAAATGCAAAACTAAATAGAAGTGAAGAAAGTAACTAAAGGAATGAGGCACTTCTCAGATTTCACATTTCCTCAAGAGAATCTGTCTCATCATCATAGATGCCCATTCTGTTTCCATCATGTGTATGATTGGACCTCATCTTTGATTGTCGCACACACTCAAAGTCATACGCGCACAACACACTTATCCAGAATTCCGTCAGCGCAGCGTAGCAATGTCAAATGGAAAAATCTGGCTGATTAGCGGTAGTATCAGCTTTTCTGGGCGTCGGTCTGAAGCGAGCAGACTCATTTGGTCACGGCATCTGATATGGAAATGGAAGAAGCGTGGCCCAGTGCGGTGGCGGCATATTGAACTATTAATTTTCATTTCAACATGACATTAGAGGATATTGAAGTTGCTTCAGTAAGCTCATTAAGGAAAAAAAGAAACTCCTGGTCTCTGTCTCTCTCCGTCTCTGTCTCGCTTTCTCAAATGCCTAATTAGAGGTGAAATATGCTGGCCTGCTTTTCATTTCACTGACTCCTTGACTGTTCGTTTTTCAGGAGGACGGTCATTCACGTGGTCTCATATTACATTCATACATAACAAAGGATAGAAGCTTGGACAAGTTAATCATTGGAACATCATTCTGAACAGGGCAGGATGTGATTGAATTAGACACCAGCAGCTGATGGGCACAGTTAAAAAAAAACTTTAACCAACAAGGCAGGGAATTTTTTTGAGAATGTCACCATGGTTTCATGCTCTATACTATGCAATACATACAAAATTTCAAAACGCATGGCTTGATAAAATATTGTAAAAAAACAAGTCAGATGAAAATGATGTCGACAAATTAGCAAAAAAATCTAGAAAGATTCCCATCATAGTTTCAGTCTGAAGAAGTCTTTTTTTTGATACCTTTTCTTCTTGCAGGAGCATGCAGGCGATTAAAGCGCTCAGGCACACGCTATGTGGCAATGTGCCAGGTTGAACATATTCCTTTTTAAACATTGTATTATGGCCAGCCATTTGGGGTGCAAGGGGCTTCTCTCCAAAAGCTACACTCTCCCCATAGTGCTCATGTTTTCTCTCAGTTTTCCCTCCTCCTTCCTTTTTTTTTTCTCCCCAGACACCCGGCTAATGCATATTCATCAGCATAGCTTTAGCTCTTTTGCTTTAGGATGAGGCTGATTTAAGCTCTAAAGAGACACATCCACACACGTCCCCAACAAAGTGCCCTTGCAAAAACCTTCACACCTCGTCTCAAAAAGGAAGAAACTCAGCAAATTTTGCACTCTGTCTACTCCTTTTGGACTTTTAAAGAGGAACATACAGTATATCTCAGCATGTTGAAGGATATTACAAAGATAGTTTTCTGTTCATTTGTCAGTTTTAGTTTCATAAGCCACCCGGAAAGGTATGTACGCGAACACAGCCAAGATTCAGCTGATGCTGAAACATTTTGGCGTTTTGTGACATTTTCAATATACTGTTTCCAGATCAGTATGCATGTTGCTATTAGCCTGAGGTCAGTTTTGTTTCTCTTCAAGGTAAAATCTTTGATCTCTGCCTCCCAACCTGTCAAAAGGGAACAATAATTCCATCTTCTCTTCTTTCTCCTTCTGAATAGCCATTGGAGGACTGACCCTGGCTCAGGCTGTATTATTTTTAAAGATATCCTGTCTGGGCTGGGGCTGGAAATCTTCAGAGGCTCTTCTCTCCCAGACTCTTATCACAGATAGTCATAACAGTCAGCCTGTTGATAGTCATCAACAGACTCCCTTAGGAGTCCCATACACCCCATTTCTCCCCCCTTTCACCATCTACTCATCTACTGCCCCTGGTCTTAGACAAATAGACAGGCGAGGGAGTGACAGAAGGTTGGCTAAGTACAGAAAGATGTAAGTGGACAGGAGAAGGCTTGATGCTTTTTGATAGAGGGAAACTGTAAAATGCAACACC
>VURO01018379.1:26300-52931 GCA_015108175.1 Pelvicachromis taeniatus
CCCCCCCCCCCCCCGAAACAGTTTTGCTTTCTTCTTGATGACAGCCTCATTTTAAGTTAGAGATTTATTTAAAAGTCAAAGGATATTGATTAAACTGTAAATGTAGCCCTGTAATTCCTACAAAATACAAAATCACTATAATTGCAGTCACAGGGTTTTCACCCATCAACAGTGATATAATCCATCTGCAGCAGTATTGCTGCATCCAAAACAGCTTAACTACACTGTCTACATTTTTGTGGATTTTTTACTTTATTTTTTATTTGTTCTTTCTTACTAAGACTGGCAATAACTCATCATGTTGGCTTTGTAAGCTCTGTGGTCTACCAGTGAACCCAAACAGCTCAGTCACATGCTCGATGCTTTAGTGCTCTTTGGATCTCTGAGTAAAAGTCTAGATGGGTGCAGAGAAACACGGAGTAATAGAAAGAGAGAGCGAAAGGTTAGGAACAACAGAAAGAAGAAAGGGAAAGGCAGAGAGGAAGCCTACTATTGTCTGTCCTGGGGCACTGGGAACTGGAAGAGGTGTTAACTCAGACTCATTTTAGTGAGACGGACAGCTCAATCTAAGAGCTGCTTCGCTGCAGGCCATGGCCATTCTCTTCTGTCTCAGACGCCCTCTCTGGGCCAGCACTGAGTCATCCATTTAAAAACCATTATGCTCCCCCTTTAGCTAAACATGATAGAACGCCAGAGCCCCGGGTCCACCTTATGTGTGTGTGTGTGTGTTTCTATCTGGTTGGGTGTGTAGGACTGCTAACCCCTGAGGACAGGAAGGCAAGCAGAGAGAGGCAAGGCCCACAGAGAGTCCAGTGTAAGGATCTAACTGTCAGAGTGACTGCTGCTATTATCTTACTGGTAGATTGGCTTGACTTGTCTATTGATAGAGACATGTCACCATACAGTAGCTGGAGGTATTGTGTTGTTCACTGATTGGCACTGACAAGACAGTATGATCATACTTCCTTAGGTACTCAGATGGCAGGAGGCATATGGGCAACACATCTGTGGTTGTCTTTGGCAGCCACACATGTTAATAAAAAATGTACATTTATTATAGCGCTAGGAAAGCTACTAACAGTGTTCCATATAGAAGTCAAGAGATAAAAGGTTAAAAATGCAACTTGACTTTGGTCTTTAGGAAAAAAACCCCCATGAAAATCAAATCGCTGTTTGTATTATGAACATTTGTTAAGAAAACAAACCGTGTGACCGAGCCCTTTCAGTGCGATATTAATGATGTTTGCACATTCTCCTTGCCCTGTGATCACTGGGCGTATCTTTGCACCTCTGAATCATGGCTTTTAAAACTCACCTATTAGGTTTGTCTTTCCTCTCTAGCTTTTGTTTCTCCTGATTGTGCTTGCTATCTCACCAAGTTTTTGCGTGACGGTCACACATCGAGCACATTCTCACCAACTTTGCGAAGACGGAGCCATTTGCTTGTCTCTTTGCTACTATTTAATGCTCGTGTAATTAGCTGTTGTTGGTGTTCTGGCTTATTAAGTTTAAGAGATTTAAATATTTCACAGTGGAATACATTAAAGGGCATTATTGTGCATTTTAACATTTTGATATGCACATCGATGTAGACCGTTTGGCCGAAGACAGCACATATGTTTTGACATATAGAAATGTGTGCTTAAGAGTTCATTTAATGGACCTTGGGATGACTTTGTTGCCAGGCAAACTTCCTTCTCCCTGTCCGTCATTCTTTTTCTGTTTACTTTTTGTGGGGTGATTTTCCATATCAGTATCATTCATCCAGTGATGTGTGGAAAGAGGTGAAAAGAATGCTAGCTCTTCTGTTTAGCCAGTTATTGACTTAGTGATAGGCTAAGTCTTCTGGCGGGCACTCTAATGTCGCCTACGTCCTACGTGACAGATACCCATCCAGCTATGGCAGGATGTATCTCCCTCACCATGTGTCAGGCACTTAATAAATACTGTCACAGCTCACTTTTTTATTGTTCATAACGTAATCGCTTAACTAAGCTAAGACCTTCTTTTCAAATGCTTTGGAGGAGAAGTCCTGGCGCACCCTGACACTTATCTGTCCCGACCCACCTCTTGTGTCTTGAAGTGTTTGCTTGGCTTTTGTGTTTTGCCCGAGGAGGGCGGATGGCCAAGTTCTTATGCCCCACAGGGCATTCAAGGTGCAGTTTGCAGCTTGTCTGATCTGTTTGCCTTTCACAGAAAGGTGTTCGTTATCTTGATGTTTACCCTTTAGGTGACTGGCACTGAACTGATAGAGCAAAAACTGCTTCACTCTGCCGGAGGACCGCAGACACATCAAGCAAAAGGATAATGTGAGAGATAGAGAGAAAGAGTTGAATTAAGGTAGCAATGCTGAGTCATTTCCTGGTTGATTTTACTAATTCATTGCATTTTGCAGTTTTCGCACAGTGACATTCATGTTCTGATGCAACAGTCGTACATGTTGTTTAAGATCACATTAACCAAAACACTGGAAACAATATTATTACATTTGTTTTCAGTCTGAATGTCACGGTTAAACTGACACCATGTAGGTTATTGTTTGGCAGCTTTTCATGTAAATATATTCATTATCATGTCTTTTAGTTATCAAATGAAGACCATGCTCTGATGACCATATGGGCTTGAGCTGAAAGTACTTCTTGACTAACCAAGTTAGCATCGGCTCCTCAGATTTTGCTTTGTTGGAAAGTAAAAGGGATTTATATTTTTAGATTTCACATCCTCTAAACAATTGAACAAAAAAATAGCCGCTAATATCATACAGTTATGAAGTCAGTTGTGATTAACGTCTTCTGCCTTACAACAACTACTGTAAATGCATTTTGAGGAAACTAAATTTAGCATCGTCATGGGACAAAAAAAAAAATAGCCTGATTAGTTGTAAAACACATATTGTTGAGTTTTGCCACTAAATCTTTACAGAGGATGTCTAGTTATTTATTTTTAGAAGACAGTATTCCCAACATTTAATAAAGCTGTGAAAAAAAACATAATACAGAAAACACAGTTTATTCTAATTTTAGATTTTCTGCTGAAATTTAAAAAAATTGCAATATTGAATCTTTTGATCCAAGGGGGGTTATAAAATAGATTCTGAAAATTATACATTGATATAAAATTACACATACAGTTTTCACGATGATCAAATGAAATCATTTGTTAGCATAAGGAGTTAGTTTGGCACACGTGCCTACCCTCCCACATCATGATGAAGGGGATATCAATTCTGTGGTTTATAATAACAGTATTGACCAACACTACGTGGTTTTCTGTCGTCGTTTGACTTTGACAGAAACCCCAAGTTTACACACAGAGCAAAAACACCAAAGAGAGAGAAAGTGTAACACCACAAGTCCTGGGCCTGTGCTGTAATATCTTCCATTCAGATTCATTTTATGTAGGTTTTAAACATGCCATTAGCCAATTTAATCCAATTTTCCCAGCTTTCGGAGCACTCCAATGGAACAGATTCCGTCTAATATTAAACATATGGTATCAGTTGCCCCTGGAAACGCCACAGCAGAGCAGTTTTTTTTTTTATAGGGACCTGTTAAAGACAAGCCTCCTGTGTCCCAGTGCAAACCATTGTCAATTATCTTCAATGAACATTGTAATTGATAACGAGGAAGCAGGGCAGCAAATTAAATGTCAGGTTTGATTAGAAGCCTGATGCCTTATCATTTGTTCATAACTCGTTACCAACATCTGTTAATTAGTTAATAAATTAATCAGCTGGGCTCAGATGAAAAGTGGACGGGCTCCTGAGGAAGTACATGGGGCAAAGTCATCTATCTTTGAAGGAAGTAGAACTGAACAAATATTGTCTCAGGGATTTGGACTGCAGTCTCAGACTCAAACAATCTCCTCACACATTCACACAACAATACTATCTTTTATTGTGTGAGGCTTTCATGCTTTAAACTTTAATTTAAAAACCCTCACATTAGGCCATCGGTAGTCTGTGGTGAAGCACAGGTAGCTCCTTTCCAATCCTCTTCTGCCCTTCTCTTTCACTGTGTTTTCAGAGAAACCCCATCGTCCATCATTCCTCTGATGAATAGTCCCATCAGTTACAGCCCCGAGGCAGAAGCAGACAATGACACTGTTCTTTGCTTCACTGGAAGATGATGACATTTGTCAAATGCTGTTTTTGTTGGTATTTTGAATTATGCTCTTCTGAAGAAATGCCCTTCTGTGCTTTTAGACGTTTTGCTTGTCTACAGAAGGCGAGGTGCGAGTCCTCGACTGTGAGACCATTGCTGGTTACAGATCACACACTTTCTTTCATTTTCACTCAGTATTCCCCTTTCTTTCTCTCTCTCTCTCCATTTAAATCTCAATCCCTTATGCTGCTTAACATTTCTGTGACTCAAGCTGGAGGTGGTGACCTATTAATCAGGTTCCCCTGGCTGTTGTGATTACCATTTTCCATAATCAGATACACAACATGGCCCAAACGCCTTAGCTGTAGGAATACTTATTTTCATTAGCTTCTTAAGGCTCCTGTGCTGTACTGTAGACCTCAGTGCATGAGAAGTAAGCCTAGGAGGAAAAATGAAGCACACAGCTGTGCCTTTTAATTACTTTTTATTAGGTGCAAAGACTAGCGTTCCACACAGTGTGTGTCTTTGTCAGAGTTAAACGGGAGTATAAAGAGCCCTCGTGAGCATATGATTGATCATAGAAGGAGATGTAGGACTTGTATTGACCAATAATTTCATTACGAGATTTTAAAAAAAAAAGTTTGGTTAACTTTTCTGTTCTCTGGTTTTGCAAGTGTATTTGCTTTTATAATCTCCAGAAAAATAATAATATTAGTCCAGATATGTAATAAATATGTACAGCCATGTAAACTGTACAAAACATCCACACTAGCATAAAGAGGCAGAGCCAGGTAAAAAAAAAAGAAAAGACCATCTCCAAAGTTTTTCTTTCCTTTTCTCAGTTACGTAGCATAACAGGGTAGAGTTAGAAGCAAAGCACCATGACGACATTAGATCTGAAAACAGTGTTGAATTATTGAAGTGTCAAACATGCTCGGACTTCTTTACTTTGGAAAGTCTCTGGAACCACTTGAGTGATTTTTTTATTTTTTGCTCATTTTTTCCACTACTGTCATTTGGAGCAAGACCTGGCGTCTTGTCAGCACGAGACAACATGGAGGTTTTGACAGAATCATGATTTATAGGCACCTGTTCACTGCGTCTTGTGCATGCAGATGTTCATGTCCACATTTCTGTTAATCATCTTGGGCACTCGTCCGTCCTCCTAAAATCACAATTCTCCCAGCAAAGACGAGATCTCCTAAGCAGTTTGTTTTAACATCGTAATTTAATGTGAGATCTGGTGCCAAGATGACAAATAACATTTCAAATAGGGGGTTCTCAGACATTTAATTCATAATTTTATCCTCTCATTTGATTTATTTGCATTCTTCTGAAAACCAGTCATTGTGAATTTCGAGGTTTGTTGTGCATTATGAAGCTCGAGTGCAGTTGTGTGGTCGTTAATGTTTCTTATTGTCCTCGTCTGAGAGTAACTACACAAATGTAGAACAGATTGAAAAGAGCTTGGACAATTATTGGTAAATATTGAGTTATTTGCAGCTAGAAATGTTTATGAATGAACTCCCTGCTTGTTTGTCTGGTAAATTGGGCCGTCTTTAACCACAAGATTGATTCATAACGGTTGAAACCTAAAGAAGGATTGGTGTTGAGCGCGTGTGAAGACAATCAGCCATGTGAAATTTAATAGACTTACAAAGACTTACAAAGACACTTTTACTTTCATCAGTTTTTGACGTCAAAAATTGTTACCAACAGAGGGGCAGACACAGAAATAAACAGCAAGTGAGCTAACAAAAAAAAATAGCAAATGAGAACAAATCTGCTGTTCTGTTTGGATGTCAGCAAAGAGAAGGAGGCTGAAAGAGGCTAACTTGGCTTGTGCAAATCTTCTTAATGCTCTGAACAGTGTACCACAAGCCCCTCAGTCCTCCTGTCTTTGATACATGTCATATGATTCTGCTCTGTGCCACTCTGTCTTGAGAGGAGGTGACTTGATGTCGGTGCAACTGGTACACAGTGGTACCGAGCATGCCACCTCAGAAGGCTGGATAAAGAAAACGGCAAAGGATTCTGCTTCTCTGAGACGCTAATAGGTCGAAACTATGTGAAGTTAAGCAATAATGCCAAACAGCAGAACAAAAGCAAAGTACTGTCATACTGCTGGAGTTTGGGACTGTGCACCTTTACGTGCACGGTTTAACTGCTTCCATAATAATTAAACATTCTAATTTTCAATATAATTAAGCAGGTGATCTAAAAAAAAAAAAATAGAGAGCGACTTATTATATAATGTTATGTTTACTTTTATTTTATTGAGTTCTTTGTGTTTCCGGTGACAAAGCTTGCTCCCCTCTGCTGGCCGAGACCTCACAATGGCATTTCTGATGCCAAGTGCGAGTGTTTATCATGTAAAGTTGAGGACGTTTCTTCAGAGAGAGTGTCAAACTTTCTACTACTGTATAGACACATACAGTGCAAGAGCATGCCAGCTAATGCACAAAGCACTCACACATTTTTCACAAACGCATGGTTTCACACGGTGCTTACCAAACTACTCAAGTAACACAGGTCAGCACTTTTCCAACCCTCCGTCTTCTTCCTCTCCTTCCTCTCCTGTGGAGTGGGCTGAGTGGGATAGGAGTCCCACCATAACTTGCTTTTTTAACATTATTCTTTCAGTTTTCTGTGCCTTCTTTTTTTGTTGTTGCTTTATACCAAATTGTGTAAGTTTCACATCTCGTGTTGAGCAGTACACTTAAAACACTTATGTCCAGTTCTAATGCTCGCAGGTAGGAGACTGCGCTCTCCTTTTACATGCCATTGTACTGTTGAGTGTTAATCTCTGTGCTTTCATGTGCTTTTATGACAAAATACACGACACGCTTTAATTATACCAAGATTACACACTCAGATCTTTTCTTTTGTGAGTCATTGATTTTTCAACCTTCTTTCTCAACCTTACACGGCCTCTCTCACTATTTCTCCTCCTTTTCTTTCTGCTCCATCCTCCTCTTTTCCTGGCCTCCGGGGTCCCAGTGCTTCTAATTCGGCCTTATCAGTGAAGTAATTTAGCTGCCACAGCTTGGGTTTCTGTCGCGCGGCGAGTGGCCCCATTGTCCTGCCCTGCTGTTGCTGAGATAAACCCTCAGATTGAACAAAGTCCGCGCTGACCTTTACAAACTCCCAAATCTCGCTGTGTATACCCCTCCAACAGAGATTCTCTCTACCTCAAGGCCTTTTCTTTGGGTGGCAGGGCTTTGGGCACATCAACTGGGAGGAGGAAGGTGGATGAGGGTGTGTGCGTGGGTATGTGTGTGAAAGAGTGAAAGTGTGTGGGGTTAGGGTGGATTGAGTGAGCGTGAGATGGACAAGGGAGAGGGATTAAGATGGCTGACTGAGCCTGTCTATATTTCCAATGGCACTTTGCTCTAAGAGGGAGGCAGAGAAAGGGAAAAAAATGCACTGCAAACAAAGCATTCAAGTGTGCATTTTACAGGCTCCTTCAGACTGATGAAGGGAGCTTTGAAGAGCAACATTATCTGTTCTTTCTCCCATGCAAAAATATGATTTCTCTTTGATGTACAAAGTGAGTTTGTGATTGTTTTTCTTTTTGTCCGAAACAGCTCATTGAAGGAATTGTAGCAAATGCTCAGTTGATCCCCATGTCTTACCTCCATTGTTATTTATCATGTCCTTCATTCCTTGGCAGACAGCCCAAGAGGAGTCTGTTGGGATTTTTTGCTTTGACCCACAGTGAAACGACTAGAGTGGAACGGTTTAAGCCAAGTGGTTTGGGCAGTGGGGAGGTGGGGTCAGTGCTGTGACAGCGAGGTTTGGGCCACAATGCAGCAGAAGTACCCTCTCCACTCTGAACTACTGTCATCCTTCAGAAGCCACTCAACTAGCTCTCCACAGTGCAAATCCTTTCTCTTCTCTATTCCAGCTGTCTGTCTGTCAGTTAGACACAGGACCTCATCAAAAGGCTTTGGAGTCGGGATTGAGGAAGACTGGGAGGGAAGCAGGGTGGGAGGGGAGAGAGGAGGGGGAAAAAAAAGGTGTTGTTACTGTAGTGGGTGGTAATGCTAAGCAAGGTAGTATGCCATGGGTGGGGAAAGGAGCTTAACATGGTTGTAAGTTCAGGTGTGAGAATAGTTGTTGATGGAGGATGGGAGTCAATCTACACATCCCTCCACTTGGCACGGCAACCCATTGTGCATCCCACTCTCTATCCCTCCATCCATCCCGCTTCCTTTCCACCTCCCCCCACTCACAGCCACCTGCCTGCAAGCCACCACCAGTGTTCCCAGGGAGATGAGCGCCATGGAGAAGAAGGCCCACAAGGGATTAACTTTTCACATGGCTTGGAGTCCTCGTCTCAAAAGACCTGACAACCCCAGACGGCTTGATTAAAAAAGAAAAGAAGAGAAGAGGAAAGGAAAGGGGGGAGGGAGGGCAAAGGAGGAGGAGAAGAGGGGGAATTCTTCACATGATGGCCCTGAGAGAGGGATTTTGGATATTGGGTGTCTTTTTTTTTCTTCGTCCAAAGCCCCCATGTCTTGGTTGAGAATGAGCAAATTGTTCCTCCTGTTCTTTCACCATTCCCTGTGTTGCCCAGCCTAAAGATGTGGGTGGGCACCCACTCACATTATTGACTCCTTAAGGAAAACCTATGGATGAAAGCAAGAAATCATGGAAGTGGTAGATTTTGATTACACTTTTCATCCTCTTTTATTCTTCTTTTGCCAAATATACATCAAGAAGAAGATAGAATAGAATATTCAGTGATCAATTGCGGTTCGATACAACTATATGATAATATCACAATGTATTTATCCATCATTAATTTATTATTAAAACCCTTCTGTTATTCTGTGTATGTCAGCATTGCATTACAGGCAAGGAAGACATTGTCAGAGAGAGTCGGCCAACCGTTGCCGGCTTAAAGTTCTAGTGTTCAAGTGGCAAGGCGCCCTATTTCCCCTCACTCTATCCCAGATAAATTGGGCATCTCAGGTTTGTCTGTGAGAAAGAGAGGACAAAAATCAAAACAAATGCTCCCACTGAAGTGAAGATGGGAGTAGGGTTGACTTTCCTCTCTGGCTAACGGATCAGCAACTCAACCTTGCGGGATAGCGGGCCACTTTATACCTCCCATCTTGTCCAAGTAACAGAGTGGCCCGACAGAGAGGTCAAGAAAGGTAGCAGGGTATCATTTTACAGATCACCACTCACCCTCTGGCTTCCTCCACATGGCTCACTTACCCTCTTCTCATCTCCACTGCTGGGATAGGCTCAGCCTCTCTTCCCACACCCCTAGGACACAAACATTCATTGAAAACGGTTTCGTGGAAGTTACATCCACTTTCTCTCTTAAGGTACTGGCTGATCCCAAAATTGTTGTTCACCTCGTCAACATCCTTGAAATTCCCACATTTCTATGCTGTGACTTATTTCAGATAAACAAACTAATTTAATCAGTTATTCTCTTGTTTATTTTTTCAGGTTGAACTTTATTGATTTATTTGGCATTCTCTGACTTACAAGCAAAAAAAGGCTTGAGGTGGGAACCAAAAAAAAATAAAAATAGAAATAAAACACAGAATGTGACACAGGATGTGAAAGGAACAACAAAAACTATAGGAAAGTAGACTTAAAGAAATCTAATGACATGTTTAGGCTGACTACTGTCTGGAACTAGGCCACTGAACTGCAACCACACTTATTTCTGATTACCTTTGTAGTAGCTGCAGTGTTTTAGTCATTTCAGCTATCAATGCAAGAAACGTCATAGCTAACTGAATAATTGAAATCTAATATCAATCCAGATTTGTAATGAATAATTCTGCCCAGTAGCCATGTGGCCCCAGACTCCATCAAGGTTCTGAATTAGTTTTGTGTGCACTTAACCTTGCTGTTGGACTCAAGGTAACAGAAAAGCTGATTTCCGTCCTCCAGGATGGTTTAGGCATTGTTTCTGGTCTGCTGGATAAACAACCGCATGGACAGAGAAACTGTAATATTACAGTAATCTACAGGTAGCTGCTAGTTTTCATCCCAAGAAACATTCCTTAAATCAACATAGAAAATAAACATCATCAAGACTGATGTCCAATTAAATATGAAAAACATAATAAAATCATTTAATTAAATATATTTTATGTAATTATCAACAATCACTGTTGTGTATTAAATATCTTTGAATGTGTGATAAAAAAAATAACGAGGCTAATAAAACATACAGTACCGCCTCTGAATTTTTAACCTTAGTAGAATAATGAAAAATGTCAGATCGTGTCTTAATTATAATCGCATGGCAAATAATTGTGGAAGTTATAGACAAACTTTAGAAAAAAACATGCATGCGCAGTCTCACAGTATGATATGTAGGGCTGCATTCTGTGTTAATGTGCAAAAACGTAACAGAAAGTATGTAAAGTGTGTGACCTCTAATGATATCCACACAGAACTTGAACCCCTGCTATTCCTAAAGCGACAAAATTGACAGAGGAGATATGATACACTGACTCATATTCTTTTGACCCTCACACTAAATCAGTATCCAATCAGTATTTCTTTGTCTGAGCACTCCTTCCCTGCAGCACAGCTATCATTAAGTGACTCATTTAGGCCATCACAGGTGTAGCCTGCTGGTGGCTTTTAATGGGGAATGTTCTTTCTACTGTAATGCATGCTGAAGTAGCTGGGGCTAATGTGACCCCTATAGTTTGGCACTGCATTAGTGCCAGTAGACCCAGCAGTGAGCCTTTAACCTGGGGACGACAGGGCCATGATTATGTTCACCGCAGGGTAGACTTGGCCAGAGGACAGTCAGTGATACACACAAAGGCACATGCCTACTATGACTTACTCTGACACAAGGGTAATTACTAGCTTATTCTCTGTAAGTTAGTTATATCTGTAGTCATTATACATGACCAACTTTTAGTTCAGTGAGCCAGCCCCTCTTGTCTTTATAGGGTAACTTAAAAAAAAACACCTATAAATGCATATACACGAGTATCTTTCCTTTTCTTTTGTGTAACTTGTTGTTGATATTAATGTTTTAACATTTATAGAAACGTAAGTAAGTACACATACATGATAGGGTATCCGAACACATAAAAAAGGTTGAGCTCACATAAAATTGGCACACTTACTCTGCCTGTCCCATTTCCCTTTCACCACTTTAACAGTTCTACAGTTACCGTGTTTACTGTCTCTGTTCACTTACTCTTTCTCTCACTGTCCCTTTTGGACACAGACACCAACACACACACGCACGCGCGCACACACACACACACCTACACACACGGAGGTTCCAATCGTGTTTCAAGATAATTCTCTCTGCTCTTGCTCTTCTTGTCTCAGTATCCTGAGCCACTAGACACTGAATGGACCACAGGGAAAGCTGATCTCACAGACAGACACACACGGTGCATGCACACATACGTGCACACTCACAAAACTGCGTGTGGTCCCACCATTTCAGTTGTCACCGTGTTTTCTAATGCTTCATCAGGTCCCATGGTCAGGGTCTCGGACTTAAGACTAATCTTTTAAATTCCCTTCACTGTTTCATTCCCTTTTGTCTGATCAGAAGTCACTTGGCCACCTTTATCACTTTCCCTTCTACTCTTTCTTTTGCAAGGCTTTGTCCCTGTGTGACTTTCGAAGGTTTGGTTGTTTTCTTTTCCATCTTACTCTCTGCTCTTTCTATTTTCTTCCTTCTTCTCCTGTTCGCGCTTTGCATAATTTAAATCAGAATTCCCATATAAGTACCTTGCTCTTGACCTAGCTTAGAAAGCTCCTGATTGCTTTAATAGCAGTCTTTGGACCTGGAAGGTGGGTGTCTTTAAGGAACTCTGGTGAGAATCATGTGTGTGTAGTGCGTACTACCAAAGGGTGGTTGATTAGAACTGACCTCAAGAGTGTCAGGGGAAAAAGAAGCACAAATATGCAAAGTGGGCGTGTGTGCTTGCATAATTGGGCCAGAGAGGAATACAGCAAGGTCAAGTAGAACAAATGGTCAGTGAAGTGAACGCTATGAGTCTATTAAAAAAAGAAAAAACAACATACATATGCATGTTTAAGGAGCACTGGTCACTTTGAAGGTAGAAAAAGGATGCTGTGATGGAAAAAGTTGTCTGTTCTATTCCTTCTCAGGGATGAGTCGAGACTTATGGTTTGTATTGCAAAGCTTCCAAATAGAAATGAGTGTATGAAGTATAGCATTGCTGAAACAAAAAAAAGAGGCTTCGTGCTTTGGTTAAAATTTCAGCCGGCATTCACAAAAGTATAAAGGCAAGGCAACGTGCTTTGCAGAAGAGGCACAAGTGTGCACAAGGCTAAGTCCTTCAACAGTGGGATTGCCCTAGCATTAGCAAAAGTCAGGAGGCCCAAAGTAAGCCCAGCTAAGGTTGGGGTGAGGCCTGTCAAACCCAAAGATTGAGTTTGAATTAGGCACACCATTCAAAGCTACTGAAAGGAGTTCCTGAGCCTCCTATTCTCTGCCAGCAAATTGGGAGGAAATCTGGCTATTGTGCAGAGTTTTGAAGAGGCTGCCGATGGGGAGGGGGCTGCACACTGTGCTTACCTATAGACAAAGGGTCCTGGGACATCCAGGAGAGGCTTTGAAATCGCTTTTGGGTAGAGACAGAGTAGCTCCTGGAGTAGCTCCTGGTGTGGAAAAGGTCAACAGTTCTCTGTCAATGTAGACACCAAAAAGAGGAAGGCTAAACTTGAGATTTTACAGGAATGGAAGCAATTTGAATAATTACAATTAAACAAAAAACATCTCTAATTTTGAAAATGTAAACATGTAAAATATATTAACATTTTAGTTATACTGTGTTTTTCAGTCAGTTGTAGCATCAACTGATGCTCCTTTTATAATCAATTATCAAACATGGGCTTTAAACTGGTTGATGTTAGCTGAAGTCATTCACACCATTAGGTGCATGTAGTAGATCACAGTGGTGTATGTTATAATATGTTCTGTTATAATATTGTCATAATGAAGAGAAGTGCTAATTTTCATTCTTCAAAACAAGTCTGTTTTATTTGTTACGGCATTACGGTTGTATAATATCTAGTTCATAATATGTTACTGTTATGTTATGTTACATACTGTTACATAAATTGGTCATAAATTGGTCGCAATCAAAAGACATCTCCAGCAACGAGGCTCATTTGCTGTGGAATTCAGTTTTCCGTTGTTTCGCTTACCGTGGTAGCAGCTGAGCTTCTTATATGTGTGTGAAAAAACTAACAACAAAGCAACTTGTAATGATGATGATGATAATGATGATGGTCTTCTTTTGGCTGCACTTTGATGGATGAGGATTGATGTGACCTTCGCTGAATTGTGTGTGCCTGCATGTGTTTTTGCGTATGAGAGAAGACAGACAATCCCTTAGGCTAAACAGCCTGGGTATCACCAGACGCACACATAAACACACACGGTTTAATGGGCAGACTTAGGCTGCAGCTACCCTCTTCCTGATCAGCAGTGCAGCCCAGGGCTCTTCCGGAGTCTCTTTCCCCTACAAGAGTCCAGCTCCCTACGTCTGGGCTACTATACCAATGCCACCCCGCTCCACTCTCTGTTTCTTGCTCTCTCATTAATCAATGTCAAGCTGTCCAACAACAAGGCCGGCATTCTTTCAGTTCCTTGCATATGTCATTGTGACCCTCTCCCCCCCCCACTCCACCAAGTGAGTGGCCACCATCTTCCTTTCACATGGCCGCAGAACTGAAACCGGGGCCTGCTCTGCCAACTTGAAAAGGTCGTCCAGCGAAAGGAAGGGAGAAAGGTGAGGAGGCAGTTCTCTCATTTCTGTCTATTCTTCCTTCATTTCTCTGCCTTCACAAAGAGGGGGACAGAAAAAAAGTACCATAGTCTAATATAATTACCTTAAGACGTAGAAAACACCCCAAATAACTTTAGATGGAGCAGTCAAGGAGGGGGAGGAACGTGCATGTCCCCACTGTGCAGATTGACTTCGGAGTGACGGCTTTAATAAGTCATTTTTGGGTGTCCAGTTTTGTTCCACTGAAAGTGATTTTCGAAATCTACTGAACATCTAGTGTTGATGTCTGTAGGTTCTCCATGTACACGCTATTTATAGTGGAAATGTGGTTGTTGTAACGACTTTTCAACGTCAAACTCATTTTAGACGTCATTTTTATACTGCTTCTATAGGCTCTGTAGTCCCGTGTTTCCAAAGGGTGGAGGATGTGTATTCTATAGGCTACCAGCTTATTATTCGGTAGTTTTCTTTTACACCTTTGGAGACAATCAAATGAAGTTATTGGAAAATGATCTGGAACACTACGCTGCCTTCTGAAATGGGACTAGATCATAACAGTTCACTCTGCAGGAATGCAGAGTGATCAGCGGACATCCCCAAGATGGCATGGGCTCTCGATGCGTATATAATGCAAATGCTCTTTTAAATGTATTAAATGCATTGGATCCATCTTCCCTGCTTCTTTCCACTGACCCCAGTTACCTGCACAGCTAGTCATTAACCTACAGAAACAGTCAAGTGGGATTCTTTCTGTCAACATATGCCACATCAGGAAAGACTTTTTTTGTCTTGAAATTTTAAGCGTCTCTGCAGAAGCAAAAGTCATTAACCTGAATATACTGTCCTTATCAAACAGGAGAAATGTAAGGTAGGACTTTATATAGATGAAATTAAACCGATGTTAGCCATAAGGACACAGATTCATTCACATATTATTCACACTTTCATACACACAGAAACCTTAAAATCAACACTTGCGGCCTTTTTGTGTGTCCCATGGACTGTTTTATGTTTACTAATACTCATTGGTGTCCGTTTCATTGTCACAGGATGCAGTTTCCCTTTTTTCCATACTGTATTTTCAGCATTAACCTAAAAAATGAGCAAACCCCTTCAGAGACCCTCCTATCACTAATACCCTTTTTAAACACTTAACTGTCCAGGTTTACAATAAATAATGAGGCCACTTCTCGCATGAGCTCCTCAGCATGCTGTTTGTTTATAAAGAAGCAGATTGCCTCCAAATCAGCAATCATTTAATGGGTGGGGGGTTGTGGGGAAGGGGGCATGTGCTTGGAAAGCCTTTCTCTGTCTGTGCCCTCCTTCCCAGAGCATCTGTATGTATTTGTTGTACTAATGAATGGAACAAAAGTTTCCGGGGGCCCAGGGTGAGGGGGGAGCAGTCTGTGAGGCAAAACAGTCATGGTGAGCCTGAAGTGGACTCTGCTGAGTGGTCAGTCGCTGTGAGGTTGACAGTGAGAGAACAGTAGACAGCGAGAGTGATGGAGACTTGACCCGGCAACCTCTCCCCTCCAACCCCTCTCTCTCTAAATGATAGATGACCGTCCCTTCTTCTGCACGTCAAAAGCTTTTGCCCCCTCCAGACCTCCAAGGTCACATGCTTGTTCTTTACACATGTACAACTACACACATGCTCACAAATGGCACATGGAAATACTGATGAAAACACAATCATTCTTTTCATCTGTGCCTGTGGTCAGAGATTCAAACTTCTCAGCTTTACCTGCAGAACTGTCATAAACACATATATACAGACATGCGCACTCACTGTCACTCCCACTGAGACCTTTACCTTCAGGCAGCAGGTATGGATTTGTTAAGAGTTAACGTTAAAAGAATGGACAGACAGATCAGTAGAAGGGCAGAGAGAGAGGTAGAGAACAAGGAGTGCAGACCAGACACTGAGCAGTAAATTACTTTGCCAATCAATCTTTCCCCTGGGTTCCCTTGATGAAAGCTGTCCAAACTTTCCCCCAGCACTAAGTAACCCTCCCACAATTTGTCAGTGGAACGCTGGGAAATAGGATGGACAAACAAGTGGCAAGATTAAATGTTGCTGCAAGGGTAGAGCGAAGGAGAGCAAAAGAGAGAAAAATCGGGAGGTCAAGCTGGAAAGAAAATGTGTCGTATGTGTGAAGCAAATGGGGTGGCAGTGTTTGGATTAACAAAAAGAGAGGGATGTGCAGTGGGATGGAAAGAGACACTCATACGATATAAAATGTGGGAAACTGTTAAGGAAGATTTGCACCGAGGAATGCATACTATTTTCCTCAATTTGGCTTCAGTAGCGTCTGACACAGACAAACACACTCTCGCATAAAAGCTGAGGCTCACGGGTCTCCATGGGTGGTACAACAGGGTGATACGCTGTGACTCAAAACATGCCGGGGTTATACATTGTGACTCAAAACATGTGACACCTCCCAATTACAGCATAGAGTAGAGCTAAGACTACAGAGACTTGCAGCTGCCTAAGTTACACATAAAGCACATTTTAACTCTTTTTTTTTTCTTAAAGCAACACTGGCTTTAAGGATCTCTCCCCCCACACACACTCACAAACAAACACACACACTCACATACTACACACAAACACACTCAGCTACATGCACCCATAGAGCCTTTTCTCTTTTACACTTGTTTTCTGGCAACTTTCAGAGTGCCTCTGCCCAGAACAGTGAAGGGAGACTGAGGACTGTTGGGAATGTTAATTTGGTAATTTGTTGTTTTATATAAGCAGAGGACTGATGGTGGCGGTGCAGTGAAGGCAGCACACACAGTTGGTGTGTTTGTTTGTTGGGGGATGTGGTGGGTGTGGGGAGTTCGGTGAAAGGAGAGGATAACTCTGGGTGACAAGGTCCGGAGCAGTGATGCAGATGACTCCCGACTAAGTTATTTTTCCTCGAGAGAATCGGGCAAAAATGCCACAACGGTTGGAGAGAAAGAAGCGCCCCATGCCCATAGAAGGTATTAAGATGTCTCTGATGCAGAGCTGCCCTCCTCCTCTTCCCCATGTCTCTTGCTCTCAGTTACTCTCTCACTTCTAAGTCTGGGATGGTGGCCAAGTGCCACCAAGGACACTAAGGCTAATAAATCATCCTCATTTCAACATCTGTCTAGTTCCAAAGGGCTGCCCACTGCCACCACCCCACCCCTTGTGAAGATGGGTCCTTGGCTTTATTCCTCTTTCAGCATCCTTCCATACTCCCCCACGAACACCCCCTTCCAGACTGACAAAACGTCCATTGTCCCATGCCCAAGTGAAGAAGAGACCCTCTTTTCCCCTCTTTGACAAAAGCCGTCTGAAGCCAAGATGGGGACTGCCAGCCGGGATGCCTGGGACCCGGCAGGGGTGCCCCCTCTCCCCCTTTTACTCTACTCCCGCCTTCTGGTTCATCCATCCCTTGCGCTCGCTCTCTTTTTTTACTTTTAATACTCCCCTCCTGTGGGGGTCACTCACTCAGCTCACCCCCCACCCTTTTCATAGTGGCGAACTCTCAGCCTTGCATAAAGACATCAAGTGACAGCAGTGAGAGAAAACAGCCAGATTTGGCAGAAAGAGATATTCGACATGGCTGTCAGTGGCCATTCTGCATGCCTTTTGTTCCCTTGGGTGTAGTTGAAATAGATAAATAAACAGTCATAGGCTGAAAAGCTGGGATCAGAAGCTTGTCGTATTTATTCATATTGAACGGAGAAGAAAAAGAGGCAAAAACCTGCTGCTGCCAATTAAGAAGAATGAGACAAAACTCAATTCACACTGTTTAGATTTGTTGTCATGACTGAGGCTAAAACTAAGCTATTCAGTGGCTCTCTGTGGTGTGCTCTAAAGATGGCAGTAGGTCTTTAGCATTGTGGGTGTCTCTGTGCGGCAGAGATGATCCGTGAAGTTGTCTTTGGGCTCATCGGTTAAGAAGCACTCTCGCCACGGTTACTCACAAGGCTTCATTTACTGTGAATGCACAGTGTTTTTTCCCAGCACCTCCAGTTCACCCCCAGCAACAGGGAGTACCGCCCATAACTGTGGATGGGCCAAGCTCCAGCTATATTCAAAAGACTGTCTGCATATGTAAAGACCAAAGTCACACCACATTGCTTTTTCATAATGGACAAAATGGACATAATAAACTCATAATAAACTGAGTTAAAATGTATGCTATATATATATATGTATATATTAAAGTGGACGTCTGAGCAACTGGTGTTCTTCTCGGCTATCACAAGACATCGTTACAGATGAAGTTGAGTTGAGGGTTGTTGAAGCCACGTGAGCTTGTTGCAGGGACTGAGCCTTGAGACCTCGCCATCTCCTGGTGCTGATAACAAGGGTTAAGGGTACATGGTAAGCTGTGGACATGTGCAATAAATCCTAGACTAAAAACAAAACCTAGCCAGTTGGCTAATCCTGGTCTCTGATGGTTGGTTGCCAAGAGTGTGAGTCGCTGTTAGGTTTACTTTTTGTAGTTGCTGACTGTCTGTCATTCAACATCTTTGGTAAGAGGTCGTAAACATAAATTGGATGGAGGAAAAGCAGAAACAACCAATCTGGTACAAAGTAGTATTATAAGATAGTACAAGCCAACGCTTGACACAACTGACATAATACCTAATATGCATAATTCTTTGAATTGCATAACACTGTTATTATATTCTCATGCTTGATTTTGAAATATTTTAATGTTGTTGTAAACTGATAAATCTCACATTGCATCCTTTACAGTTTTTAGTTTCACTTTACAGTGTTTACTGGTGGGCCTCAAACCTTAACTTCATGCAAATGTTTTCATTTTACTGAAACTGCTCAACCAGAGAAGAACATTTACCAATAAGGTCCTGTGATGAATTACTCAATTAGTGTTGGTGGCATTTTTGTTTCATATTTTATTCTGAATTATGTAGATGGCGGCAATGTAATTAATGTTTCTTTTTTTTTTCTTTTTTGTGGTTGGGTCATTATGCATGGAAATGTATTTGCTTCTAAATTAGAGTTTAGAGTATTAGCTCATTATAAGTGACAAGAGTTTTGGGATGGGAATATGTCTCCGCAAAAGGTTTTTGACAAAAAAACTCCCCCCTATCCATTTATTGTTTGGGCTCTTAGCACTTAGCATTTCTCATTGACATAATACTATTCTAAGTTCATTCACATCAGATGTTATATAAAAAAGATTACGTAAGTTCTGATTTTGTAAAAGTAGATCTAAAATCTGATTTTCTGCTTCCTTGCAAATCATATCCTGTCACTGCTTTTCTCTAACCCTGCGAAACATTTACATTTCCAATTAGCCACCGAGAAGAATAGCTAATTTACCACAGCATGCAGGCGCCTGATGTCTCAATCTGCCCGATGTCACCAGTGTGAAAAGGAGAACTCTGTAATCATGCAGACACATTCACTCGTAGAGACACACATAAAAGAAAACAGGCTGTATGGAGTGTGAGAGTTGCGGACAGACCCAGTCCAGCAAGGGGAGTGCACAAAAAAGTTAAGACATGAAAAAAGAAAAATAAATAATCGGCTCACACTTAAAAAATGTGAAGAAGGGTCTTATTGAGGCGCTAGAGCAGCAGGACAGGCAGCAGTTCAGTAGTGGCCCCAGATTGACTTGTCTCTGAGTGGACAGCCAGCCAGCTCCTCCACACAACACCCACATTGTCCGCTGTGCCAACGAGCCAGAGCAGGGCTCCACTCCTCAGGGGGCTGACTGAGACGAACACATTATAGATACATGTTAGCCTTGGCCCGACCCTCTGTATACCGTGTGAGGCATTCAGCGGAAGGGAGACAGAGGAAGGAGGGAGGAGATGAGAAATGAAACGCATATGGAAGTTATTGAAAGCTACAGAATGGATAAGCCTATTCGACAGCTTAACAGCCTAAAAAAAAAAAGGCCTTAAAAAGTCTTATAAAGAGAGGACACACATCACTCTTAACCCGACTGAATTTTAGATGCAGTGAAAAGAGATATGCTCTTTCTGCACAGGGGTGAAAATAGAGAGCGATAAAGGGAGAGGGAAGCTGTTTTTTTAGATGAGACGTTTGCAAGAATCCATTGCCTTCATAGACCAGTAGCTCTGTCTTTAGCTGTCTAGCAGAATCATCTTCAGAATCAGAATACTTTATAAATCCTTAGGATTTCCTTAGGACATCATTATCTTACTTGAGCTTCAAACTTTTTCTTGGTGCATTGTGAGGCATCCTGGTTGAACTGATGGGAAACCTCAGAGCTGCGGTATTATCACGCTGTGTAATAGCCACCGGTAAATCGCCGAGGTTCTTCCCCCTCCCCTGATTTTGGAGTCTGTCTCCCAAAAACTAAAAATCTTTTCTGGCGCGGTATCATTTTTACCCATGCTCCTTTTCCTTGCCTGCTGCTCAGTATACATTGTGTTTTAATACAGTGTGTGTAATAATATAAAATGTTTCTGTTTCAGCTTTTATCTCTCTCTCTTTTATCTCATTAACAAGCGGCTCAGTGACTCCCCACTCTATTTACGCATCTGCAGACTTATTCACTTAAGGCCCATCAGCTGCCACAGTCTTTATCTCGCCTTGCGATAACACTGTTAACAACAGCAATGCGTGGCGCAAAGGAGCCACTGGAACTGCCACTGTCGGGGTGAATAAGTGAGGTCAAGGGCTTTTAGCACCTGGTGATGTTGCTCCATAAAAATCCAGCTCTGCTCTATGGTCATTACACTCCTGTGAAATGTGCAGCTTCGTTTCATTTTTAAATCTCTTCTCTAAACCCGCCTCTGTGTCTGTGCTCTCCAGTGCTAGCAGAATGGGGAATAAGAAAAAAAAAAAAACTTGATGGAACTCAGCAGGACTGAACGGTGCCTTTTCTCCCCACATGCCTTAGGGAAAACACTGGTGTTATTTTAAAAATCGCACTGTTAAAGATTAATGTGGGCCTTGAGGAGTGTGTCATCGTTCCTTAACGACAGGGCCGAGGCGCCGAATAAAGCCAACACTGTTCTGTCCCTCAGCCCAAGGACAGATAAGTTTCCTCTTGCTCCTGCTTTCCCTCGTCCTTTGTCCAGTGGCTCTCTCCCCCTAAATCATCTCCCGTAACTGCAAGGGCCAAAATGGGCAAAAAACATTAATGACTATTGGCTCCAAAGTCTATTTCTTCTTTTGTCTTGGTCTGGGCTTTTTCGGTTATTTAAAATAGATGAACGAGTGGGTGCAGAATAGAATACATCCTGGCTTTGGGGATATAATAACAAAAAAGAAGGTCAAGAAGCCATTTGCAAACATTTTCCAAGCTGATTGCTCTTGTTAGATGACTAATGGAAAGTCCCAGCTCTGAGTTGTGACTATGCAACTCCCCCAATAAAATCATCAGTCATCATCCCATGGACAGGCCAGACAGTCAGACAGCTATAAACTAGGGTTCATAGACCAGAATGGCGCATCCTATCTGTACATATCATACTAGGATGACCGTGATGATGTTGATGATGAAAAGCTCTACAAAAAAAAAAAGAAAAAACAGTTTCACAGACACCGGTGATTAAAATTTTAAGTGTGATAAGACCTTTGAGGTTTGATGGGTCTCATGTCTGAGGTGTGCAACTGGGACTTAGTGTCCCTTGCTGAAGGTTTGTGCTGATAATGGAAGTGCTCGATAAGCTGAGCAACATGAATCTTAGTGACAGAGATAGTCTCTGCTTCACACTAATAGGGCTGTAAAAACCTTCACCTTATATGGCTAAGCTAATAAACTCATTTTTGATGAGCACGAAGGTCAGTGTATTAATATTCACCTGCACAGAGGTGCATTTTCGCTTCAATAAAGAGTCTTCAGCAGTCTGACGTTGGAGCTTATAACTGTTGGTATTGATCGAACAGTTTTTGGTTTATATGCAATAAGAGCAATTGAACTTTGGAATGACATGAGGTATCTGTCAGATATTAAAATTTTACTTGGCAGCGTCTTGCACCACAAAGTCCACTCTTGTGCAGAGTTTTTTTTCCATTCAGTGCTGGGATAAGCATTAGCATCGTATCATTGCTTTTGCAACATCATTACCCCACATTCTTTTGAAGTCTGATACCATGTGACATTTCAACTCATCTTGGGTTTTGATGGCAAAAACATCAGACAATGGCCTTTGTACAAGGGAGTGGAACCGCTACATTATCTCCAAACAGTTGTATCTTATATCTTTGAGATGTCCACAAGGCCAAACCAACATGCCAGACTGATGAAAGAGAAACCAAAGATGTAACTGTATCATTGTCAAGCAGTGGTGGGCAACATGTCTCACAACCTGCTTTTACCACCCTTTACTGGTTTAACCCAGACTTACAAACTTTAGGTTGGCTGAGGGGAAAAAAAAAAAAGACAGCAGTGAATCATCTTACTACAATGTTCTTGGACACTGCTGCTATAATTGAATTCATTAGCTTCATTAATCACAAGAGCTTGACATTTATTGTGGAGGTGATGGGTTAATCCTGTGGACTTAGAGACACTTCCTGAGGTGATAAATGTTGCTATCTCTCAGGAGCAAGGCTAAACAGAGTATGAGTCCAGAAAGACAGAAGAAAAAAAAAACCTAGACACAGAGCCCCATAAAGGTGGCTGTATGGCAAAAATGTCAGAGCGCAAATCGCTGAGTGCAAAAAGGTAGATGATTCCCTTCCACAGCACATTTAATCAGTCATATCTTGATGTTACTGTTGTTTTTAAAGTGCTGCTGCTCTTCAGTCTGTTTTTCTTTTTTCTTATTTAGTAGACATAGTTTTGTAGTCACCGTCTTTGTTATTTGGATTGTCGAGTGTGGTCATTTCTAAAATCCCCTGATAATACAACTACCCGTGTAGTGAGTATAGAAAGGCTATAGAGGCTTTTAAACCATTATTTAGAACAGGCTGGTGGAAAAAAAAAACATATGAAACTAAAAAGAGGATTTTGAGACCATTATTTGCACTTGGCAATCAAGTATGTTACCTTTTCTTTTTCTTTGTATAAGCCCTTTGCAAAATTTCTGGCCACCAAAGTAAAAGAAGTCATTTATAGCGAATATCTCCAGACAGTATCTTTTGGCAGTAGCAGCTAGCTTAAGTGCTCTAGTCTTTATATGTTTCCACCGTGTAAATAATCTGATTGGCCACCAAAAGAAATCACAAGGATAAACAGCGCTCTAAGTTACAGTCCATTTGTTATACACAAATGCTTTTTGTGCTTTATCGTCACATCGTACTCAAAATAGCACGCATGCTAATAGCGGCCATTAAAACTATTAAGCTGCCATTATTATTGCTGGTATTTATATTGTGCACAAGCTTCAGTTAGAGATAATTACATTTGAATTTATTCTGTAAAAAAAAAAAGCTTTGAAGGTTTTTAACTTTGTTTTCTGGTTACAACTGAGAATGCTGACTCAGACTTATAAAGCATTTTTTATTCATTTGGTGGATCCGTTGATATTCTTAACCAATGCACAGCTTTGTCTTAGTCATTTCATTGTGTGTTCATATTAGCACAATAAAAACAACGCGCTATACCATTTACTTTTGTCCTACTGTTAACCTAAGACCTAAGTCTAAATGTCTTGGTAAATACAGAGGCCAGGACCAGTACAAAATGACTACTCAGTGTAAAAACTGGCTCACGAATGTGTATACCCGCACTAGATTGCACAGAAACTGCTGGAGGTGCTTGATAATTGATCTGGATTACTGTTAGTACTGTAATTATATAGCCTAATGGTTCTAGTATGTGTATAATTTGTCACTGTTTGGTGCATCAGATCAAACATCATATTTCCAAAGTAAACTGCCGGGCACAAACAAACACTCTCATACTCTTGAACAGGAAATTCACGTTCAAGCCTTATTTGTTTATCTGCCAGAGAAATCTCATCAGCAAGTCGCTCGGCGTAGCTTTGGCCTTCTCGGGCATCATCATAATCATCGTGTGTAAGACTTGACCTTGGTATAAACCCATGGAACCCTTAAAAAAGCCCTTCCTTGTCTTAGGCATATTCATAGCATGGATTTTCAAGGGGATGCCTCACTAACACACACAGCATGTAAGCTAATATTCAGACTTGCAAAATACAGTTTTTCAAGCAAAAATTTCCTCAAAATGTCTTTGCGTTTTCCTCATTTCCTCCTGTCTTGCATATTGCTGAATATCTGTCCACATGGAGCCCCCTTGTTTGAGCAAGCCTGTTCTTTACATACATATACTGGGTTTAAAGTAATGACATGAAAAGCTACCAAAGCCCATGCTGTTTATGCTGAAATATGCTTATGTTGTAAATATTTAGCCTGACCCTGATAAACTATATGCAATTTACTCGCCAGTTGTCAGTCATCACATGACAATATCTCAGTGGTTGCTGTCCAGAAAAGCCTTGATGTGATGAGAGATCTCCCTCTCTGTGTTTCTGTGTCCTTTTCTACCTACTAAAAGGAATTCCTGGTTTGAATTAGGGATTCATATTGGCACTCGACAGAGGGACAGACAGTGTGGTCTGATATACGTAAATACACAAATTCAGTTTGTAAGGGGAAATGAAGATCTGAAACATGTGACACTGCTGAGCTGAATAGCAATATCAGATTTACGCCATGCATCGATGTAAACATTGAAATATGCACTGGATGTGTATGCATTTTGCTCAGCTGAAATGAAAAGTATCTGTGGCATGACCTTTGATTGAATTCATATGCCCCAAGGTCAGGACTCTAAATCCTACCCCTTAACCTTGTGCTTCCTAAGAGGCAATATGTGTCACAGAAAGAATGGGCGATCATAAGAAATAAAGCAATATGATTTTTCTTCCTGCTGACACGTGTCGATAAACTGCAACCTTTATCAAAATGAATAGGGAAGACGCAATATATCATTATCTGAAAGGCATGCCACAGCAGCTCCCGATGCTGTGTAGGCAATCCTCTTAGGCCAAAAGGTAGGGTTATTTATTGTGTTTCAACCTTGCGGCTGTCACACCATCTGCTAGCAGAAGATCTATTGGCACGCCTTTATTCACTTATGATTATTACTGATCATCTGCCCAAATGACCTATCAATAAAGTGGAAGCCTAGCAGATAATTTATCTGTATGGTTCTGTCGATATAAAGTTCAGAATCAAAGGCCTTAAAAGGATAAGGGGTCTTGGACGTCAGGTGATGAATGATTCAACAAGGCGCCCATGAAAATATGGCCCTTTTAATAAATTTACAAAATCCAGCTCTCTTTCCTCCTCCCTCCACCTCCCTTTGCATTCCTTTTGCCCTCTTTTTCATGAAGTGAGCTTCTTTCCCAAGGTCTGTTTGCTAAGTGCAAACCTCAATTTGAAACATCACTTTCCTACAAAGAAATGACTTCAAACTCTGCAATTGTATGAACGCAAATATTTGATCTGTTCAATCGCACTGAGTGTGGCATCTCGACTGCATGTCTAAGCAAGATCTGCGAATCATACAAGACACTGGAATGATGAGACAAGCCTGTCCGGGGTCGGTGTAAACCTCTGCCAGCATATTTTCGCTCTGCCATTTTCTTCATAAATCACACAAAGACTCTCAGGACACACGGGGTCAACGCTTGTTCTGTAAATATCAGACGCTTGTATTTGACAAGTGGCCGTGACTTTCCAGAGTCACACAATAGTTCTGAGTGTTTGCCTTCCAAATCTAACCTTTGTGCACTAATCTCTATCTCACCAACAGTTCTCAGTTCCGTCACAGGCCGCACCCTGACCCATCTGGGTGTAGGATTGGGTAACAGAGAGCTTTAACGCCATGCAATAAGTGTCTGATATCCCTGATCTTTTTTTTATTTTTTACTTTTTGGGGTTTTTACTGATAATGTGTGTAGTTTTCTCACATTACGTTTAAGAAAAAGTGTAGGTAACACTAGGTAATCAGGGGTTAAGCACATAATAATTTTCTATAGCAGTTAGAAAACGAAAGAGTGGGAGAAAGAGAATGAAACTTTCCTATCAGCAGGGCTCCTGATGTTTGCCTTGGCCAAAGCACCTTAAGTCTTCCACTTATTAAAGGCATCATATTGTATCTGATGGACGCCCAGCTTCCTGGTATTTAGCAGTGTGAATTTCAGGCCTGTTTCCTCTTCTCCTTCCTTGGTCTTCATACTTACCTACTTAATCTTTGTATGAAACCTCATTGTTGAGGTATGTTTTTAAGAGGTCATAGCCCTGGTCTTGTTTTAGGTCAACTGTCAAAGCCAGTATCTCTGGGAAGTCCTGAAATAGCCACATTTTACCCCCTTTTAAAGAGCAAGCCAGAGAAAGATCTTGGAACAACAAGCAGGCACTATCTGACTTGATGCTAAAAAGCAGACTCAGTCAGACAAGCATCCAGCAGTCTCTGGCAGGAAAGTGTAAAAGGTTCATTATCAGGGATTCAAAAAGATAGCAAGAAACCATCGAGATTAAACAAAGGAGACTTTTTATCACTTCTTCTTTTGTTTTTCTTTTCTTTTTTGGGGCAGTTGTGACATCTTATTGATCGTAGCGCTGCGAGCAAATTTGCAACTGTGTGGGAGTCAGAAGAGTTAGATCCATTTGTAGCGATTGTGTTTGACATGATGGTTAGTTTTGATTTTAAAGGTTCCAACAACTTTTTAGTTCTTTCCTTTTCTTTTTTTTTTTTTTTTTTTTTTTTTTTTTTTGTTTTTTTGTTCTTTTTTTTTTCTCTTTTTTTTTGTTTATTTGTGGGTTTGTTTTTTTTGTTTTTTTTTGGTTGTAG
>VURO01018379.1:53111-65835 GCA_015108175.1 Pelvicachromis taeniatus
GAAGAGTTAGATCCATTTGTAGCGATTGTGTTTGACATGATGGTTAGTTTTGATTTTAAAGGTTCCAACAACTTTTTAGTTTTTTCCTTTTCTTTTTTTTTTTTTTTTGTATTTCTTGCTCAATGACAAAAATATGTTTTCTCAACGGCATATTATTCAACTCAACCCACAGTGAAAGACCGCTTCCTCTCCATCTATACGTCAAAAAGATCAATAACCCATCCAGGGCATTGCCACCACAATGAAATTATGTCAATGTGCCAAGAAGCTCCAAAAGATCCCAATAAATGCGTAGCAAAACTTTCAATTTGTGGCTTTCTTGGTGTGGCACTTGCAGCCTATGGGTTGTCAGTCAGGGCCCTGGTTCAAAAACCCTGAGGTTTGTTTGCTGCTGGTTCTTTTTGGAAACTTGTGGCTTTGTGACATCCTCGGCCCTCCATTGGGCCGTGTTACTGTATTGCCTCATATTATCCAGGGTTGAAGAGAATTGTTTTTGGCAACAGAATGCTAACATTTTCCTACAATGCAAACCTCCAAGTGAGGCCCTCTTCTTGTGTTCACTCCAATGGATGAGCAAGCTTTGTAAGGTCCTTCTCTACCATGGGAGCCATGGGTACTTTTCTGATCTTATACCAGTGACTATGAGAATAGTGCATGGTTCATTCTTTAAAGGGCTGACTGTACATGCAAAGCATCCATATGTGCCTTTATGGGCTCTATAAAGACACCCCATTTGGGGTTGTTTTGCTATATTTTTTTTAATAGAATGATTTTGCCCTGTCATGTGTTTTAGACTGTGACAGAGCTTGTAAAAACAATAAAGCAGTCCACTCACTGAGTGTCTCTCCCCACGTCATGTTTTCTTTTGTCCACTTGGTCGTCATGTCCTGTCAATACGAATGGTGCTAAGGTGGCGTTGAAAAACTCCTGACTCTGTCCAATAACAAAAGTTATGCTATGAAAAACTAATAATGGAGGGGTTTTCCCTCACAGTCAGGTCGAAAGCACACACCACAGACACATAGTCACACATGTACAAACACACAAAGTTACGCATATTCCTAATGAGGGTCTGGACAGCTCTCGGTGGAAGGATTCTGCAGGTGGCTGCACTTTCATCAAGCCACGACTGGATTTGTTTATGTTTGAGGTCATATGGGCCAGAGAGAGACATTTGTGTGCCCAGACACACATTTTACACACTCTGTCTAATTACCCTCACTTCAGTGTTTTCTCTTTTCCATAAGACATATTGACATGTCAGCATTCAGCAGGCTAGATACAGAACAAATGGACAATTTAACCTCTCTCTGTGTGTAGTGGAAAATCTATCCCTCTCAACATAGGCCGGTCTGTATTTCGACCTGTCTCACCAACCGAGAGTAAAGTCACTTTGAGGCGACGGTGACACGTGCAATAAATCATAGGTCTGCCAGTCAGTGGCCTATCACATTTTCCTTCCCTAATTAATAGCTTATTTATTTGTTTGAGTCCTGCTGCAAGGGTACAATATTAGTTGCGTGTTTTTGTCTGGTATGTGTGTGAGGGTATTATGTGAGTCAGTGTGTACACACAACTTGCCAGCGTTGAAAGAGCATCTCCACCTGTCTTTGTGAACTTTAGATCACAGAGTACCCTGTTAACCACCAGTCTTTATATTTAACATCCAAAAAAAAAGAGACCTCAATGGGTCACTGCACAATAGACAATCTAGATTAAAAATGTATAGAATTCAAATGCAAGGAAGCTTTATAATTAGTCAGCCATATTTCTGACAATGAGCTCAGTGTTTCTGGACTCAGAAGGGAGGTTTGGACGAAGGAGTGCCCACACAGTCCCGACCCCCAACTTAAAGCTGAAAGGCATTAAGGCATCAGTAAAACCACTCATGTCTGCTTGCATGTCTTCTAGAGTTTTAGGTTACTCTTGCACAATTTGATACACACACACACACACACACACACACACACACACACACACACACACACACACACACACACACACACACACACACACACACACACACACACACACAACATGCTCAAATCCTCATCGGGAACTGTACAATGTCCCGAGAAGGAGGGAGGCTCTTCTCTCTCTTTGTATCTCTGTGTGTTGATCTCTGTATCCCGTTTCCCTCACGCTGCCTCTTCCTCTTAAACACAAACACTGAGATCTTTCACTGTGAGCGCGCCGCCTTCATCGCTCTGAGGATCCGCAGCAGCTGCTCTCTGACTTTCTCCGACGCTTGCCAACAAAGCCAGAGAGTTGCTACAAATAACAAATTCAGCATACAGCCATAAATCTTCCTCATATCAAGTGCACACGTCCGCTGGTCTCGTCTCAGTAGAAGGTTCATGTTCTACACAAAAAGTCTGCAAATAAAGGACAAAGGGTGGTGACAGACACTGAAACACCATCAAGGATGTTCCATCTCCACACGCTCCTTGCTTAAAGGCTGTCTGGTATCTTTCCTGTGACGACTTCCTCCTCCTTCTGTCCTTCAATGAACCATTTACGTCTGCATATGTGTCATTAAAGTATTTCACTGCTAACCTTATATGTTGCCCTCTATGTCTTTTGACATTTTCATGTCATGGAAAGTGAGGAATTAAAATTTGCCTCTTGGATCTTTCTGTGTGCAGCATAAAGAGAGCCTGCTTCAAAACAGGCACATTAATCAGTGCTTATGAGAACTTACTTAGGTTTGTCCTTGTTTGTATTTAAGTCTTATTCTCTGGTCAGCAGGTTTTACAACAATGTATCTGTCAATCATCTCTTTCTCCTCCGCAACTCGGCCTAAAAATACACTCCCTACACCTGCCGTGGTTCAGCCTGACTACCCACATGCCATAAAACACGTCTTTCTGCGACACTCACGCACGACACATCGACACACCGTACTGATGACGTAAGCAGTCCTCTGCCCTCCTGATTGCTCTTCCCGCTCGAGGAACACAAGCAGATCTGCAATTTGCTGTCCGTGACATCCAGCGTGTCACAGAATAAAACTGACCACTGGTCACATCCCAGAACCTTGGATATTAGCACTGCGGCTCTACCTCTCTTCAGGTAATGCCGGCACCCCAGTGCTCTCTAGCTTCTACACCTTTCCTTTGTCAACAAGCTACTATTAAAAATATCCATCTGCATTAGATTTGTCTCTGTACTTGTATCGGGTGTGCACTAATTAAGAACAGTACTGTGCACAAACAAAAAGACAGATGTTATACTTCAAAGGAGGTGCCCACTTTGTAAAGCAATGCCATAAATCAGTCACATCATGCTGATAAAATATTGGACGTATTCAGGCTTGTTAATGAAACCAGTTTCCTCACTGTGTCTGCACAGTACCATCTCCGAGCACTCACTCACTCACTCACTCACTCACACACAAGCACACACATAACTAGCCTGAGTGTGAGCCAGGCGCCAAGAGCAGATCCACAACTCGTCCAAATCTCCCTTCTCCACATCAACGCGCAGACTGCGCCAAATACCCCCACAGAAATAAAATACAAATATCCCTGGGAGAGAAAGAGAGGACGGCAGAAGGAAGAATAATGTGTCTGTGTTTGTGTGTGTATGTTAAACCACTGCATGTCCAAGGATGGGTGCAATTTAACTGAACCAGTGGGGAGGATAAGTAGCCAAGGGTTTTGTGCTCACACACACACACACACACACAGTCCTGGCTCTCTCTGCTGGTTGAATAAGCAGTCTCTGTGCTATATTGGTTTGGGCCTCCCCCTCCTGTGTTAGACCTTGTTAGCCTGCCAGCCCTCAGACTCATTCCCACACTCCCATATCTGGCTCTGTGGCTGGCGCTGGGAATCCCCATCATCACAGGCACACACTTACACACACATGCACACACATACATCCATCACAATCAACACGGGGGTGGTCATCGGCTGGATTTGACCCTTTACGTCATTCATTCTTTCCAGTCTCTGTTTCATCCTATATGTTTGGATTTCAGCACTACAGACTTACGTGGTTTATTTGAAGGTCTTTGAAAATATTATGCTTTAGTTCTTCAGCGTTGGAGTGCAAAATGTTTATAAAGAAGCCCATAGCTGTAGTGTACAACAGGGAAGACTAGTCATCATTAAAAAAATATACACAGGAGCTTCGCTCACACTTTTCTTTCATATTTTTCATATTTCTTGAAAACCGATGAAGATGTGACAACGTTTTAGTGTCTTTTACACTTATAAATATTCCAAATACATCATTAATCTTCAGCGGTTACTGCAGTGGAAGTTGTCCTGCATTTCTTAGACTCACCAATAAACTGTCTTCATGGATTTTCTGCTGAAAAAAAAAAGGTTTTATATTTTCTTTGCTTAAAGGTAGTTGTTACTAATTGTCAGCTACTACTTTAATTATTTCCCATCCATCCATTCCTGGACAGGTCACCAGTCTTTCGCCAGGCTAACACAGAGAGACAGAAAACCATTTGCACCTCTGGGCAATTCAGAATTAACAATTAACCTAACCCCACTAAGTGCATGTCTGTGGACTGTGGGATGAAGCTGCAGTACCAGAGAAAATCCATGCAAACATACAGAAAGAACCTGGCCGAACAGCGGAGATAATCCAGAACTTTCATGTCCAGCAAATGTAAAAAGCTAAAACGTGGAGAGATTTTACCACAGAAGGAGATTCACCAAATGTTCAGAAAAACAAAGGGGGACTCACTTTTCATATATGCAGTGAAAATGGGTAAATGTGTGTCTTACTGTTGTATTACTTATCAACAACAGGGCTGTCGCCACAATTCACCTTTCACTACTTATCTGAATCAATTATTTATCCAAACTGACTTTGTGCTTTCAAACTGTCATTTGTGCAGAAATGCACTGCAAACCACAAGTCACTGAAAGTTTTTCAAAAGCTTAATGGTTCTGTGCCGTGTTGCTGTGATATGACTCGACAATCAAGGCCCGAAGACAAAACACTGAAACATTATGAAATTGAAACACACTATGTTTTGCAGTGGCACGCCATTTATTTGCCATATTTGACTGCTTAGGAGCTTTGTGTGTCACGTCAAAGTGTAATGACCATGGTGAATAATTGCGCAAGTCATTTCCTTCTGCTCCCTGCGTTCCTGTATTGTAAGATGTGACTATACGCACTGACTGATAAGATGCTACCCATCCCACATGACAGAATATGAGATGACCGCTTCCAATGAAACAACACCCATTAGCCTTTCTGGCAATGAGGCAATGCCTTTAATTCAATGTTTGAAACGTGGTTGTGGTTTTGAGAATGAGAAATGTAGATAGTAAAAGCGGAAAATTTAAAGCAGATATTCTGCCCAAAAACTTCAGGAGTGTTTAGACATCGATGTAGCTACACGTGTGCATCAAAAACACTGCATTTTGAAGCACTTTGCCTGGATGGGAGGACTAATCCTTACCACACAAAAACAGAAACCACTTCCACTTCTACAAAAGTTTGTCATTTCCACAGCCTGCATGGTTAAACATAACAGAGCCAATACATTAAGGATAGTGAGTGGATGTGGGAATTACACACAATATCTCTATTTACATGACCCTGTCTACTAAACAAACAATCAGAAAATTAAAGCGAGCACAGGCTCAAACTTGCAGAGAAGCCTGCAGTAAAGCTCACTTACAGCGGCCCTACCAGAGGAAGTGTGGCTTTATACTGCTGCGAGGGTCAAGAGAGGCCAGGTGATTTACAACCAGCAAAGGGCTGGACAAGATCAAATACCACTAAATAATCTGCAGAATAGAGTTTAAACTACCTCAGTTTCCACTGCTATCCATTAATTGGACATTAAATCGTGACATCATGGAAATAGCTGAGATATTTCAGCATAAAATTCTTCTTGGAGGAGATAGGTGAGATTTGTGTGGACAGAAACTTTTTTCTTCTTGGAGCTGAGGTCATGCTTGTTATGTGACGATGAGATCAAGGAAACGGGTAAGTTATAGCTAACGATAAATTGTTTTATATACTTTTACTGATAACTCTATTCTGCTACTATAATGTCTTTACTTGACTGTGATTTGAAGCATGGCCACTAAAATGGCCAGTGGGATGGCTAATGGGCAGCTCACAGACTTTAAATAAGTATGGGACATGTCTAATAAAGTCTGATAATTTAGGAGTACGACAAGACATAAAGGTAAAATCAAGGCGGTGCAGAAGAGCAGGAAGTGTGAGGATAAGCAGAGAAGGGAGGAGGAGAGGGGAAAGGGAGGCACCGCGATCATCTTATCAGACCTGTGAGCTGTGAGTGATCTAAGCGGACTGAGAGAGGAGAGGAGGGCCTCTGTTGTGCCCTGTGATCCAAGGCTGCACTTTATGGCATGCTCCTGATCTCTATCAGTGTGGGAAAAGACTGCAAGACCGGAGGGACTGTGCGTATTTATGCCTGTGTGCGAGTGCGTGGCCGAACGCATGTTTGTTTAGTTTGTTGCACCGCTACTAAAGCAATCAAGTGGGCAGAGGCTTGTGTGCATTTATGTGAAGTGTGTATGTGGGTGTGTAGGTTCTCGGTTTCTGCCACTAAAGCAATCAAGATGGCAGAAGCTTGTATGTTTAGAGCAATGTGCGTGTTTATGTGTGCACTTGGCTGCTGTGCTGATAAGGACTATAAACATCATCCAACAGCAGGCGGGCAGGTTCACCCACACTAGACGATAAGACGGAACTTTGACCCCTCACAAGTCTAACCGACCATTTAATTCACACTCACACACAGACACGCAGCATTAATAACAGGTCATAAAGTAAAATATGCTTCTGTGTGTCGCAATTAAATCTAACGTCACTGCCATTCCATTGCTCAAAGCACTGAAACACAGAGCTCGCAGAGAGCTCCGGTTATGTCTTGTCACCTGATGGCTGTAAAACAGACTGATCACTGGTAATGTTCTGTGCTGAGGTCTCCAGACAATTAGTAATCCTTCGAGCCTGTGGGCCTTAACTGCCATTAAAGGATGCTCACACTGACTTTACTGTGTGAAGCCTCTGAAAGGGAACAAAAACTATGTGCATGAGTGCACACACCCACCTACACAGCATCCGCTGCTCTCCAGATGCCAGCTGAGTGACGCGCACTCTGTCGTGCCCCAGTAAAACTGCAATGGGATTGCAGGGTGACGAGGCCACGGCTAAATCTGTAGCAGGTTTAGCTATTAGTTGAGTCACTATGAGTTCATAAGGGAGGCGCTGTGTAGGGGGTCACCGGGTAGACCATGTTTCAGTTCGCCGATGCATTCAGCTGACGCCACACACACCCAGACTCATGCAGACACCAGACTCCGCGGTGACACACTCCATCAGGGCCACTGTGAGTCACCTGTGCAGCCTGGTAGACAGGCAGCCTGAGGCGAGGCGACACGAGATTTGTGTGTGTGTGCTTGTGTGCGTGCAAAGCCTGGCTCCAGTGATATCATCATTAGGAGACAGCGAGGGCTGAGCTGTCTGATGGACGGCACACTCCACTCCCCTTGTGATCCGGCCACCTCTCACCCAAAATGACCATCTTCTCAATACCTCATAAAATAACGACAGAACAAAGAAATGGATGGAAGGAGACAGGGGAGGAAGGATGGCATAGATGGCGCATAGGCAACCAGGTCTTGGCCCTGTGTTATACCAGTCTTTATGTGTCCACTGGGAGGAGACCTGGCCTGTGTTCGGCAATCAGCAGCCACTTACACAGCAAAGTTGGAGTAGACCCAGACATTAAGCAGCCATTACATCAATAGCACGGATGCTGCACTTTAGGGTGTACTTATCATCTGCTTTATCACCGACCATAACCACGATGAAAGAATTCTGATTTCTTATCCTCTGGTGAGAGTCTACTTTCACTTTTATCTGAGGACATTTTTTTTTTTTGCCAAGTCAAACCTACACAAAAAAATTTAAAACGTTTTAGAATTTCACACATAAAAAGCAAAAACCATAATTTGGATGCCTCCTTGGAAGGTCCACTCTGACCACCTACACATGTGCTTGCAGCTTTGGCATGGAGCTCAAACATGCACAGAGAGCAAACGTCAATCTATGTGTCAGGGATCATCACTGGTAGTAAACTTCAGTGTCAACTGAGAGGCAAACATCAGCATTTAGTTGACTTTGTTCTTTTTGCAACATGAAGTTGCAAGGTTGCTGTGGCGATTCAGCATTTACAAGGACCATAAAGGAAATGAAAGTGAAAGATAAAAATAGCACCTGTTAAACATGAGACAGGCTAAACTTTGCTGACGGACACTGTTCATTTTTACCGATGGGAGATTAAAGCTCTGCAGGATTAAGCATTGTTATATTTATTAGCAATATATTTGCCTATGCATCTTTCAATGATCCGGATGAGTCAAAATATAACCCACAGTAAAGATTATTTTAATTGTTTGTACTAAAATATGTCGGCATCAATAACTGAGTGATCAATATCAGTTCAAGCTAGCTAGTTATAAATTATAAGCAACTTTATATATAGAAATAGGTAGAGCCAACATACATACGAAAAACATTTTCAGAAATCATTTAATAAATATCCAAAATGTATGATATGCAAAATATACTGTCTGTGCAGAGGAAAGGCCATATTTAGGTGAGGTCTAAATGATGCAGCTGCACCTCATTGCCTTGATAGTCCCACAGCTTTTTCCAACTCCCTTGCTAACATGTGCTGCGCCCATGTGGGCCACAGCAAGGTTCTTGTCGAGTAGTGCAATTAAAGATGCTGAAATGGTGACACGTTCACCAGATATGAGAAAAGACAAGAACTGATTTTCCATGAGCACTCATCTTGTGCACTTTTTTTGAGCTTCCTTGTCATTTCTCTAAGACGTTTTCAGGATTAGTTTTCCAGGTTTCTTGAAGGACATTCAACGTCGGACGTTGGCTGCCTTTTGTTCCGTTCTCCGTAAAGATGATCCCACACTGCTTCAGTAAAGTTGAGGTCCAGACTCTGGGGAGGCCAATCCTTGACTGACAGTGTTTCTCGATCCATGTATGCTTTTACTCTATTGACAGTGTGTTTGGGATCATTCACATACTAAAAATTGAAGCCTTTGCCAACCAGATGTTTTCCATATGCTTTTGCATGTTAGATCAAAATCTAAAGGTACTTTTTATGTTCCATCAGTTTCGACAAGATCCCCCAAAACACTAGCTGCAATGCAATTCCAAACCTTGACAAACCCACTGTGAGTTTATAGCCGTCTGTAAACAGTCAATGTTTATAGATTGCTGTCGACACTCACCGTGGTACCGCTCTCCTGACCTCCTCCGTACATACTGACAATGATTTGAACCAAAAAGTTCAAATTTAGATTCATCACTTTATAAGACATGTTGCCACTCGTTTTCAGGACAGAACTGACATGTGTGCATGAAATGGGACCTTCCATGTTTTCCACACCTATTTGCCACACACTTGGACTGTGCACAAAACGAGCTCAACATCAAAGTGCATTATGATTCCTTTTATTAGTTCATAAAATCTCAAGGAGCAGCCTCCTCCTTTAAAAGGGCACGTGGTGATATTACTTTTTTAAAACTCGCTTCTCAGCCCCCTCCATCGTCTGCCTGCGTGACAGCGCCCAGCCACATGATCAGAGCTTATTGCCTTTAGCCGCCGCTGAACTAAACCTCAAACTGGAACATAGCCAGGGGAAGACCATAAAGTAGCCACACAGGTCACAGGACTCGGCTCAGTATCTCAGTGCTTATTATCACACGTTATCACACACAAACCCTTGCCTGTCACGTTACCATAAAATCTAAGACAGCCCCCATATGAGGTGGCTGAAAGGCTTGAATGAATGATCCTGCTGATACATTGTAGAGTTTGCATATATGTTGGGCAGCATGTCCCTGGGCTTAAGAGGTGCTAATGAGTTTCACACCTTAAGGCTAAAAGCAGTTGTTTGTGTCATAGCTTCCTTTTCCAAACAGTAGCACCCATCATCTTCACTGAGGCATTGTTCATCTTAATAAGGGCCTTGTGCTGCTCACCAACAGGAGATACATGGTTAATTGATTGCGGCTGTCTGCCTTAACCCAAATTGATGGCTATAATCTAATGAAGAACACGAGGTAAGATAATAACGTACCTTGGCATGATAATGTTTTCCCAAAAATAAAGTCATTTTTGTCAGTGATTTCCACGTTAAGTCAGCTGACACGCACCAGGCCAAAAGGAGACTCTGGGGGAACTGCCACAAACAGAAAGGTGATGTTTGTATGACTGTGGCTCAATGCCAATCTTAATTGCAATAACAAAGCAATTCCTGTGCAAAAATCTTGAGTCACTCCTTATTTCTTTATATTTTGCTTCCAGTGAGCCTGACTTTTTAGTAATTCTTCATGTGCTTCCGAGCAGTAGTTCTCCAGGCTTTCTGAAAGTTTTGATTTGGACAGACTGCTTTGTACACTCATTACCAATTCAGTCATTGCATCTTCCCGTGAAATGCAGCCCCATGCTTTTTCTTTTCTTTTTTTTTTTGTGTTAAACTCCTTAACACTGACCTGTGAATCCATCAAGCATAAAAAAGTGCACCTGATGTCTGGTTTAGACTTCTACAGGGAGACTTTGTCGAGCCGGCATTTATTCTTGTTTGTGGTGCATTATATATTAATTACCTTGTGGTACTGTCCCAATGTTCTGAATAAAATAAAATCCCCTCATGCGTTCCCAATCGTTTTTGAGGACAGTTGTTTTTTCCAGGTGCAAATGTTTTTGTCCCCCAAGCTTTCCCACTTCTTTGTACATTCCTTTACGTCCATTGTGATCGTTTCATCATTCTTCCTCTGTGATGGACCGAGCAGTGGAGGAAAATCAGGCACAGGTTAAAGTCCAAAACAAGGTGTTTATTTAATCCAACAATAAACTTGATTAAACTATACAGGAAAAATCTAAATCTTGGGCCCATAAAAGAGGTCAAAGTAACAAAACACTACTCAAAAGTTGATAACAAACAATACTAGTACCTCAAGCAAACTGACCTGACTAAATGAGACAAAGGAGAAACTTAAATAGTGGCTGATCAGCCCACAAAAACACAAAGGGGTAAAACACACAAAAAACCTAACTGAAACTAACATAACAAATTCCAATTCCCCCCCCCAATGATCCAGAGTCATGGTATGAACCAATTTGCTGTTTTCCATATAGACTTGCTCTGCCACTCTTCCACCTCTTTCCTCATCATCCAAGGGACCGGCGCAGCTGCAACTGAGCTAACTCAAAAAACGGATTAAATCATACATAACAGTGTAACCTAAAATGTGCGCACTTATTTTAGAATGCAGTATTATGTAAGTATGTAAATTAACTCTAAACCAAACCAATTCTTTGTCCTGTAAATTAAATCCTATGTCTAAACAAAGAAAAATATAAGTGTAATGTTATGTGAAAGCCTCTACACTGATGTGTGGTACATAGTACCATTGTGTGGCTGTAGCTGCAGCCATCACATCCTCCAAGAATTTGATGACATGTATGATCCATTATATTGATTGTATGAATATACGTTTGTTTGTAATAGAAAAGTTACACAGTGCATGGCGTAGCCCCATAGTTCTTGTGGTAAAGACAGATGGATCTACATAGTTCTGTGTAAGGAACACGAGGTGTCACAGTTTGATGCATACCCTATGCCACTTTCCGTATGCGCCATATGCTCCATATGCTGCTGTTAGGTGTAATGCATTACAAAGTAAAATTACAAATTAATGTGTTACTGTAATCACATTACATTTTTCATTAACACAGTAATGTAATATGTTACTGTACTACATTCAGTCATTTAATTACAATTATGTAATTAATTATGATACAAAGGTTCTTCAGTTTCGGCATTCTGGATTGAGAGAAAAAAAAAAACATCAAAGAAACACATTTTTTTTTTCTTCTTCCACACTTGCGCCACAATCACCTGATTTCAAGTCCTGTGTGGGAGGAGGAGAATGGTGGAGCATTACAACAATACAGCTTTTGAGAAGTGCCGATATGGACATTACTTTTATTTTGTTTGCACAAAATGACAAGAGCGTGATAGTAAAAAGGAATTTGCATTCAGGACAGAAGCAGCTGCATTATACTGCTAACAGAACTCTTTAAAAACATCTGCACAGACAGCATGCTAACGCTAAGCTAGCAAGAGCCCAGAGTGACGTTAAAGCTGACTGTATTCAGACCCCAGCTCAGCAGCCAGACCCTTAACTTCAACAGGTAACAAAGGCAGTGGTGAGCAGCCAGACTTTGACTTTGCCTGGGACTGCAACCTAAACTTTATATTGTTAACCGGTAATTTTGAGACGGCGTGTTTCAGATAGTTTTCCGGAATAACAAGAAAGTAATGAGCCTTGTGACAAATTACTTTCTCAGGCAAGTAATTAAGGCATTTTTTGCATCACTTTTAAGAAAAGTAATGAGTAATGTATAATACATTACCTTTCACAAGTGATTAACCCAACACTGGCTGCTGCTTGGGAAGCACGGTGGTTAGCACTGTTGCCTCACAGCAAGAAGGTCCTGAGTTCAATTTCACCATCAGGCCGGGGTCTTTCTGTGTGGAGTTTGCATGTTCTCCCCGTGTTTGCGTGGGTTCTCCCCGGGCACTCCGGCTTCCTCCCACAGTCCAAAGACATGCAGTTTGTGGGGATAGGTTAATTGGAAAAATCTAAATTGCCCATAGGTGTGAATGTGAGTGCGACT
>VURO01018380.1:0-13288 GCA_015108175.1 Pelvicachromis taeniatus
CTGTTACAATGGTGGCCACAGTTTCGGATACATAAAACTAATGAACTCAGTCGTTAACAATAAAATGCTCTGTTTTTTTTTCTACTCTTGGATCTGTATGATGTCACAGACAGGTGATATGCCTAATATGTTCATCTCAGACACATGGCTCAGGCTGTGGCTCAAGTCCCATCACCTGCTGCTCAAACCTTAGATTTGCAAAGAGCAGACAATAATAACAAAGCCGAGTCAGACATTCAAATCTACTCTAACAGAGTTCAATGAGCCATCACTTCAGCACAGCTAACAGCGAGCATACATCTCCTTTTAATATTAAAGTGTAAACTTGACCGTCACCCGGAAGAGTGCTTCAAAACTATACTTCGGTTTAAAAAAAAAAGAAAGATGCATCTGCTTGATTATTCTGAGTCACGGTCGCTGTCCCATTGAATTGTAAGCTGCTGACACAACTTTGAGTTTTTAACAAGTTCAAGTCGCTTGTGGCAACGACACTTCTCAGAACTTCAAGTGAAGCGTGCACACAGAGCAGAATTGAAAGAGAAGGAGAGAGGGAAAGCGAAAGTGCAAGCTTCCGACACATAAAAGACACACACGCACACATTCACACCCATTCATAAATTTGGTACACACAGACATATTGAGCTGGTTACAAAGGGTTGGAAGTAATGTAAAAGGAAAATAAAGCTGAGTGGTAGTAAAAGAGCACGAGCTTGCGTGCAGCACAGCAAACCACTGGTTTTGTTTTCCCTTTGTCAGAATGAGAGTAATTAAGCCCATTTTATGAGCATGAACTGACGGACAAATCAGATTAGTGACGCGACAGGAGAAGAAATGTTTCTTTTTACTGCACAGAAACCTGTTGGGAAGCTTTGATGTAGAATTTGTGCTACTTGTTAGATGGATAAATAGGACTCTAAAGCTTAGGTTCATCCTCCATGTCCATGTCCACTGGAATTGGAAATGGCAAAAAATTGTAGGATAGATAGATAGATAGATAGATAGATAGATAGATAGATAGATAGATAGATAGATAGATAGATAGATAGATAGATAGATAGATAGATAGATAGATAGACTGCTTATCTAAATCACCAGCATGTGATGACCCACTGTAACTTAGTTACATTTAATTCTTTGTGTAACTAGTAACTAATGTTATTTTTGCATTTTTAGAGAACACCTGAATACTTTCTGCTTCAGTGGATGGGTTTTAGATCTCAGTAAGAAATCTGAAACACCACATTTTAAAAATAACTCTTCTAATGGTTGTTATGACTTTAATGCATGTATGATCTTAAAACAGTTTTCAGGGCTACGCACTGTTAGGTTTCTGTGTAAGCGCGCGGCCGTCAAAGACACTTTGGAAATCTGACTGAGTGCTTTAAGAAGTGTGTGCCGTGTGTGTGGATGTGTACCCTGACCTGTGGAATTTGCCACCCCAGGGGAAGAAAAAAAAAAAAGACAGGCGAGTACAGATGAAAAAACAAACGAGCCTGTGTGTGTGTGTGTGTGTGGACGGCAGACAGGAAAGGGAGTGCTGGTAGGGAGGGCAAAGCAGAGGGAGTGAAAGTCCTTCTCCTAAAGCAGGCTATTTACAAGAAACGCCTGCAAGCATGCTGCCAGATTACACAAGACGCGCGCACACACATGCGCGCACACCACTCGTCACACAGGCTGTGTGTGAAAAGGAGACAGAAAGTGACAGAGTCAGAGGATGACAATGGAAGGAAGCAGAGGGGGAAAGGAGCCAGACCTCATGAAGTTCATCTGCTCGTTCTGTCTGTTTTCTGCGGCTCTTCCTCGCCGCATCCCTGTTCTTCTCCTGCCTTTTTTTCCCTCTGGGTCCCATCTGTTGCCCACCTCTTTCTCTCTCCTGCCAAAACAACGACAGAATCAAGAAGAAATATCTGGGGTTAATTAGACCGCACAGTGACACAGTGGGTGTTCAAGTATGCACTTCTATTTTGGCTTTCTCCTTTTTAAAGGGCGCATAACCATTTCTTTTTGATACCGCACTTTTGTCTTAAAGGTATAACATGATTTACAAGGTCATGAGACAAACCAATCACATGAGACAGCATGTGGCCCTTCAAAATAAAGCAGGTCGATAAAGATGTAAACTGTTTTGATGTAGCGCGTGATGCGAAGCAAAGACGAGGGCTGACAAAGCATATGACGAATAACAAGGAAGGTTTGATTCTTTTTGATGCACACAATAATGCAGATCTTTATTAGAATACACCTTCCATTCATTTCAGCACAGCTGCTGCTGACTCTTCTACAGGCAGTATATACAGTGGGTCTGTATATACTTTGCGCACACGTACACACACACACACACACAACTGCAGTAAATAACCTGAGCTAATAACCCTAACCCCAACCCGGACATGAACTGAGTGTTGTGCATGGACACCAGAAGTGAAAGACCAATGCTCAGTTATAAAAAACTAATAATAATAATTAAGTAATTAACTGACAATTTAAATGAAATTTAAATAAATTACTTATTTTACAAACAAATCTGTTTGGGGGAGGCTTAAAGTGGATCTGACATGATAAATAGTGGGTTTTAATAGGTTTAGGAGGCAGTGAATGATGATTATAACTAATTATGACTAATAAATATGACTATATACTACTGTATTTCTATATATTATTATATATTACTATACGATAATAATTATCTTTAGCTTTAATAATATATAATTTTAAATAGTGTAAACAGGAAAAAAGCCAGAGGTTCATAAATCAGAAGAGGATCTGACTCAGAATTAATTCAAACAGTGAATGAGTATTTCTTTAAACGTTAGACCCATTATTATAACCATTATCTGTGTGAATTTTACATCACAAACGTAATGTGATGCGGGATACATTCACGCTGTTGATGTATCCCATCAACAGCGTGAAAAGTTCCATAGGATGACCTGATTTGAAGATCGAGTCATGAGAGGAGAAAGAGGAACTTACCGATCCTGCGGTACTGCCGGGGCTGCTGGACTCGGACCCGGAGTCCATGAATAACGGAGACATCTTGACCCACGCTCACGCAGCAGACTGGCTCACCTGTCGGCTGGTCGCCTGCGGCAGCACGAGGCTTTTACCTGCGCTCGATCATGAGTGCAGCACGGAAAGTCATATCCATTCATACGCGATTATCGGGATATCAGGACAGAGCAGGAGTGCAGGTACAGAGCAGGTAGTGCTGGGACCTGTTTCCGTGCTGCAGACTAACATCTGATGTGTTGCTTGGTGACTGTGTGGCGCGGAGTGAGGCGCTCAGTCGGTTTATCTGATGACTTATGGGTGCAGCAGGTTTGGCAACAGATGATGCAACATGATGCTGCGGTTCTCTTTCTCTTTCAGTTTCTCTTTATTCTAAACTGACTGTTGCCATGTAAAGCTGGAGGTGGGGGGAAGGGGCGTGCTGCTTTCACGTGCAACATGTTAGTTTCACCCTCCACGCGTGCTTACAAAGTGGCCTCGAAGTAACACACACATACGCACATTGTTCTGCAGCTGTCGCGTCACGCAGTAAACCCGTGTTTTTCTGACATGTTAGCTTCACGCTTTTAAGGTCCGTATTGTGAAGCGACCAAGGTGTGAATCCCTGATTTCCGACAGCAGTGAATGCGTCGTGTTAAATGGCCGGTGAAAGGTTGACGGGGCAGGAAGAACTGCGGTCTGCTGACCATATAAGGACTAAGGTGTCTCCTTCCCCACGTGCAGGGAATTTCTGAAGCGGATTGCCGGGAAGTTGTTGTCCAAGCCCCCAAAAAATCAGCCAGCGGCTTTGAGACAGTTCTCGGCAAGAAATGTTCCAACTTTCGACAGAAACATACGAGCTCTGAGGGCTTCTCAGCCAAGCAGACAATGACTATTACTATTTTGAGTATTACACATGGGATTTTCAGAGTAACATGATCCAACCTGTAGGCTGATGGGTTTGTTTGTTTTGTCTGTATCTTATTGCGCATGTGTATAGTGACAATAAAAGGCATTGTATTCTATTTTACTTTCTCTCCTTTAAACTTAGCTTAATATTATAAGCTTTTATTACACTATTGTCTTTAATTATCGAAATGTAACATTTTATCTCTGAGATGTCAAATATGTGGCCCGAGGACCAGACCCAGCTCACCAAGAGATCCAGTCTGGCTTACTGCAGGGCTTGAAGGGCTGGAAAGTTTGAAATATAACGTATGTGGGAACCGTTCACAGCTCTTCACTTGATCAACTTTTTGTATTTTTACAGCCTTATTCCAAAATAAGTTCCTTCATTTTTATCACTTTGTAATTATGGAGTATTGTGACGTGAAAAAGAAATGTAATACATTTTGGAATGGGACAGTTTCTAATTTTGTTGTACTATTGTACTAAGTATGACTGTGCAATGACAATAAAGATTTATCTCGTAATAAGGCTTTAGACAAAATGTAGAACAAGAGAAGTACTCCAAATACTTTCCAATTCCAGTATATGATGTATTCTTCTTTTTTCTTTTTTTAAAACTAAACTAAAAAAAAAAAATCAAACAAATATTGCCATTCCTGGTGTTAAAGAAAAGTGAAAATGTTTTCCAGCTGAAGTGGTGAGGGAAACTACCAATAAGGTAGGTGGTCCCTTGACAGGAAATTAGAAAGGGAAACTTGGTGGTGAAATCAAGACATACAGGAATGCATTTGAAGGAAGAGTTTAGAAAAAAGAAAAATACAAAAAAAGTGGGAGATGAACAAAGTGCAAAGAAGAACTGGGAGGCTAGGTGTACAGCAAAGAAAAACTGTTTAGAGTGCGTTGCATGAGATCAGAGAGAGAACAGAGATTGAGCTGGAAAGGATGAGCAGCAGGTTGGGGTGATTAGGGATAGAGCTGGAAATGTGCTAATGAGTGAAGAGAGTGTGTTGACAAGATGGAAGAAGTACTTTTGAGGAACTGATGGGTGTAGAAAATGTAAGAGAGAGGAAGAAGAATGGAACACGGTTTGTGAATCAGAAAGTGCAGATTAGAAAGGAGGAAGTGAGGGCAGCTATGAAGAGAATCAAGAGTGGAAAGGTGGTTCATCCAAATGACCAATCAGAAGTTTGGACACACCTTCTCATTTAATGGTTTTTCTTTTGTAGGTACATCAAATATATGAAACGAGATATATGGAATTATGTAGCAAAGAAAAAATTGATAAATTGGTCTTATATTTTAAATTCCTGAAAGTAGCCACCCTTTGCTTTGTTGACAACGCTACAAACCCTTAGCCTTCTCTCAATCAGCTGCATTATGTAGTCACCTGAAATGGTTTTCACTTCACAGGTGTGCCTTGTCAGGGAATTTCTTGCCTTCTTAAGAACTGAAGGTCAGTCGGAAACTGCTAAAACCTTGAAACCCCAAGTGCATTCGCAAAACCCATCAAGTGCTACACAAAACTGGCCCACATGAGGACCGCCCCAGGAAAGGAAGACCAAGAGTCATCTCTGGTGCAGTGAAAACTGTTCTGAAATAAGCTGACTGCTTAGGAACGCTGTACCAGTACAAAGTGTGAAGAACAGCATTGTTGTCAATCACAAATGTCCACAAACAAATCTTGAAATTGATTTTCACCATTTTGTGAAGAGACCACTGCAGGATTATTTGCATACAATGACATTCGACCGCATCTACACCAGCTCCCTGTAAGGGAGAGCTATTTATAACCCAACTTTTTAAATTCCTGTATAAAAAAGGTTGTTAATTTAAATTGTTTTGCTATCTTAAGTAATCAAAGCAAGAAAAAATATGAAACAACTCCAATTTTACTATACAGTTTAAGACAACTATGAAGAAACTTTGCTTTTGTTTTTATTTGGGTTTTTTTTTTTTTGGTTTTTAAGAAGAAGAAGAAGGAAAGTGCTGGACTACAGAGCCTGAGCTATATTTACTTTCTTTGGTTCTGTATTTACTTTCTTTGGAAAGTACTATAAAAATCACATTTATCCTAAAACAATGTCATTGCGTTTTGTTAAAAAATTAGAAAACAAGCTCGTAAGAAATCTTTGAATAAAATCTGTAAAGTGGATTCAGTGGTTGAAAACTGTGGTAAAAATAGGTGCTTCCTAAATGAGTCTCAATGGTTGCTTGAAAAATGGCGTCCATTTATCAAAATTCAAGCAGCTATGGGATTTTTCACATTTATAACTCCCAAAGGTACATTTTTTTTCAGATTTCTTATGTTTGTTTTCATTTTCAAACGATGGTTACACTTTTCTGCGGCACTATTTTGAAAATGAGAACATCCTTCCAAACTGACTCAAATGTGTAATTTCCACCACAAGACACAGGTGGGCGCTGCCGCAAACCATCACAGTAGTTCTCTGGTCTCCACAGCCCGGCCACACCTTACAGATGCACATTGACCAATGTGCCGGCGCCGGAAGTTAAAAGCAACCAATCCACGTTCTCTTGCAGCAAAACAAGCCAATCGGTGGCTACATGGGGCGGGATAAGCACTGTGTCTTCTTCCTGAGTTGCAATGCTGCTTATGAGACCCGAACGTTATCATACTAAACGTTTAAATTATAACATACATTTCTAACAGTATAGGAGTTAAACAGGCCAGCGTCACGATGGGTTTACTAACAATTTTGAAGAAGATGAAACAGAAGGAGCGCGAAATGAGGCTGCTGATGCTGTATCCTTTCTGTGACAGGTTTGGCTAGACTGGAACAAAGTGGCAATCGTGCACTTACTTTATTATACTCTACCTGTATCAAAAAAACCCGCGAGCATCTCTCTGCGTGTCTGTGTCGTTAGATAAAGATGTCGAATAACGCCTTTCTTTTTATTTGCCTCTGTGCGGATTCATCCTGCTTGCTATGCTAGCTATTACACATATTCCAGTCAATGTGGCTGATTAATCGATTAAAGCCCTTCAGGTGTGTGAGTTGTCTTTAACCTGGCGTGTACAGAGGTCTGGACAACGCGGGGAAGACAACCATCTTGAAAAAGTTCAACGGGGAGGACGTCAGCACCATCTCTCCCACACTGGGCTTCAACATCAAAACGCTGGAGCACAGAGGGTAACACGCGCACACGCTCACGCACGTGGCTTGACACCCATATTTCTCATCTTAAAACGTGGAAACCGTTAAGGTCATGACAAATAATTAATGAAGCTTCAAGTCAAGTGGCTTTTATTGTCATTTCAGCCATATGCAGTGGTACAGTACAGAGTGATACAGCGTTCCTCCGAGACCCTGGTGCTACATATGACATATAACGGACAAACATAGCACTACGTAAAGTACAATGTGCAAAAACAAGACAAGACAGTGCAACGCTAGACAGAACAGGACAATACAGTATGAGTATTGTGCAAAAGTAACTTGGTGTCTGTAGGTGTGTGTGTGAGACACTGCAGATAAGTGCTTGGTAGTGACGTGTATGAAGGGGTGTGTGTGTGTGTCAGTCCAGTCACTGAGTGTTCAGGAGTCTGACGGCTCTGTTAGTGAGGTACCTCTTTTCATAAGGCAGCAGGGTGAGGGGTCCGTGGGGTCCTCCACAATGCTGGTGGCTTTGCGGATAAAGCGAGTGCTATAAGTGTCCGTGATGGAGGGAATAGAGGCACCAATGGTCTTCTCGGCTGCTCTCACTATTTGTTGTAGGGTATTGCGATCCGATACGCTGCAGTTACCATACCAGCAACTCAGGATGCTCTCCATAGTCCCTCTGTAGAACGTGGTGAGACTAGATGGAGGAAGATGGGCTTTTCTCAGCTTTCGCAGGAAGCACAGACGCTGTTGGGCCTTCTTGGTGTTGAGGGATCAGGAGAGGTTCTCCGCCAGGTGAACACTAAGAAATTTGGTGATCTTGAAGACCTCCACAGAGGACCGATGTTAAGTGGGCAGTGATCTCTCTGTGGTCTTAATGTGCCTCATTCAGTGGTAATAAAGGAATAAAAGTCACAGGAAATGCTTTATTTCCTTCAGCCTGTGGTGCCTTTTGATTTGGCTTTTTTTTCCTATGTGTCAGCCTCGTTGTTTATTTAAGAACGCAAGGTACTGTGGACCGTGTGACCACGTACTTGAACAGCATAGCGTTAAACTGCCGGGTAACGGTAACGGCAATTCCTTTGCGTGTCTCCCCCGACACGTTACTCCGGGAGTGCTCCTTGCTTGTACAGCACGGAGGTGTGCTCGAACAGCAACACGGAGAGGAATTCGATATCAAATCCAGAATCAAAGTTAAAATCCGTTATCTCACATCCAAGACTGAATCATGTCCCCCTCTCACCATAAAAACTAAATAGGACTGTATTGTTCCAATAATGCACTTTGCTCTCAGGCTGCTTGCCAACTTGTGGTTCGTGGGGTATTTAAAAGTAGAACAGGAGGCAAACTCTTGCTGAAAACACTGTGTTAGTGTATAAAAGTATTCTTTAGACCTGTTTTTCCACATTCATGTTTTATTTATTTTTTTCCTAGCTCAGGCTGTACATTTCCATTCATGCCTCCCACTCTTTTTGTTTCCAGGTTTAAGCTGAATATTTGGGACGTAGGCGGTCAGAAGTCACTGCGCTCCTACTGGAGGAACTACTTTGAGAGCACAGATGGGCTGGTGTGGGTGGTGGACAGTGCAGACAGACTCAGACTGGAGGACTGCAGACAGGAGCTCAGTGCACTCCTCCTGGAGGAGGTATGTGAAAATGACTGAGTGGAGTGACGAGGATCCTTTTTTTTTTTTTTAAAGGATAAAAGCGCTTAATATAAACTTAATGGGTTTATGGTAACTGTTAGATGGGTAGATGTGTGAAAATGTGACACTCAGCCTGGATACCAGCCATAACCCTGGTATTCAGCCAGTCATTAAAAGGAATTTAAGCCAAACGGATCAAAGTATCCATTTATCCTTAAATAAAAGCACATCTTTAATTCTATTTCTGTTTTGTGAGTTGTCTGGATTTTAAGATATTTTCAAAACTGAGCAACTCACACTGAAATGGCCTCCATGAACAAACAGGCCTACAAGCCACAGGCAAAATATGTAAATTTGATTTCAGTATGAACATGTTATGCTATTTTTAAATAAGCTGCGCTCCATTCTTTGCAGAGGTTAGCTGGCGCAACGTTGCTGGTTTTTGCCAACAAACAGGATTTACCAGGAGCTCTGTCCAAAGAAGCAATACGAGAGGTGAGCTCTGCGCCCACTTTACACTGTATTTTAGTAATGTTATAGTTGACACAGTGGATGCTGACACTTGGTTCTCCTGCAGGCGCTGGCCCTGGATAAGATTAAAAGTCATCACTGGTGTATCATTGGTTGCAGTGCAGTAACAGGAGAGAACTTGTTAGCTGGAGTGGACTGGTTATTAGATGACATCGCTGCGAGGATCTTCACCGCTGACTGACTGTTTTAACTGCAGACCAGCCGGGCCTTGTTCACGACCTGCCACCTTGAATGACTGACGATGCTTTTATATACACACACGTCCCATCAACTGATTTATGCTGTGCAACTTTTCAGACAGCCAGCCTGGTTTTGCACTTAAGTTCAGACTGATCCATTTACTTGTATGAACCCAGTAATAAAATGGTCAACCATTCTTTAACAACTACACACTTGCAGCTGCTTTCTTACAACTCATTAGGCTCATGTAGTTCATTTTTATGTAGCCTCAAGTTCTATAGGCGAGTCTTCACTGGAAATGCTGGTTGTGTCACAGGCAGTTAACAGCTATTTGGTACTGTCCATATTCTCGCAGATGCCACTGCTAGCGCTGCATGAGGAGTAAACTCATCCAAGGAAATTCTTTGGCAGTCAGCATTACCCATTTGTATGCTTCAGATCAAGCTGAAATTTTTGCTACAACTTAAAGCATCCTGTATTTCATGGCTGCTCTATGATGCGGATGTCATTCCATTTAAGTGAGAAAGCTGGAAATTCTAACTTGCACTGTTAAAAAGGTTCTGGTTTATCCCCACATTCAGTCACACAAACTGCTCAGGCTGTTGAGTTTTAAACACTTTAATGTTTTGTTACTGCAAATTTTAAATGACAAAACCTCAAATGTAAACACATTTCCACAGGCGTCCAACACAATTCCAGTAGCGTTCAAACGGTACTCATTGTTGGCAGCACAAGATGACAGATCACGACGTAGCATGTACCATCCAATCTGCAAAATTTAAAAACAAGTCTTAAGAAAGATTGAGGGCAGAAACACTTATGTCACATTGAAGTGCGTTTTAAGTCAGAGTATACCGATCAGTCACGAATCTTCAGACTGGGGCGGTAAAACAACCTCATCACTTCTGCTTAACACCAAACTTGCTTAAGTAACCTTTCCAGTTTAAACTGGCTACTCACCATCATGACTGTGGGTGATGTCAGTCTGAGACGAGCTGCTGGTCACAGACGACATGACGCTTTAGTGCCTCAAACAAACCTGCAATAGATGAAACATGTTAGTCAAGTCTGCTTGTCGAGTGACTGAGAACACAGTTTAGCTGCTGAGATCAGAGTATACCAATCAGTCACGAATCTTCAGACTGGGGCGGTAAAACAACCTCATCACTTCTGCATGCCGTTCACTCAAAACAGAACCAGTGTTGGTACTCACCAGCCCGGCCTGGTGTTTAAAGCCGTTTAACCCTCTGCAGTCCAAGCTGCCACGCCCCCCTTTTGTGTTGGTTTGGCGCGGCCGTAGACCACAGATGGTGAAAGACAGACAAGTATTAGGTATCCTGTTGAAGCTATTCAGACAAACACTGTAGCACAGGCTTGAATGCATTACCAGCATTGATCAAAAGGTACTGTGGTCCTGTGCTACAAAGTGTCAAAGACATTTAAATATGAAGTTTCTGGGATGTGATCAGAAAATTGCGCTTCAGGCATGTCCCCAGTCAGCACTCCTCCATCAGAACACCAGCAGGTCACCTTACACCTGCAGAATGGAGAGGTCAGGGTTCTCAGTGCCATACTGGGTCAACAGGAGGGGAGACCAACTGGGTTTGACTGTTAATAACCTACATCATTTGCACAATCCCAGCAGTACTAAAGTCAACTAAGATCCAGGACTTGTTTTATGAGACAGGAAGCATGACTGCACTGTTTTAGAACATACCTATGGGCTTGCGTCCAGCTCACAGCATTGACAGGCCGCTCTCTCCTGAAGGATGATAAAGCTATATTAGCCACATTTGCTGACAATCACATTTGTCACAGGAAAACGTCACATCGAACTCATCATTAAAAGTTTGACAATTCCAGGTTGTTTCCATTCAGACGGTTGGTAACCCCAACAGGTCATCCCCTTATTGCCAAGGCAGCACCAGTGGGTTCACCTTTTCAGGTCTGGCATTGACACGAGGCGTAAGACGTGTGCAAGTATCATCATACAGGAAACTTGAGTGACACGCATCTTCAGATGCGAGTCTGATGGGACTCTAAACTTCAGAAGTTTAGAGTCCATTAAGCTCCAAGCCTCGTGGATGTCTAGATGAGCACTGAAATGAAGCTACAGAGTTCACCCACCTTGACAAACCGCTGGGAAGATTATTGCAGCATCTGAAGTCCAAATTCAGCTACCTGTAAGATTAAAGCATCAAGTTAAGGTACAGAAAGGACGTTCAAGTCTCACAATGTTCCGTGTGGACCGTCACCGACTTCAGATTTAAATTTTATCAACAGCAGTTCAGACGAACGAGATTCCAAAATTTCTCTCATCATTTTCAGTAGGTTTGACAGTTTAAAAAAAAAAAAATTCTCAGATATTTTTTTAGACATACCTTCAACAGGAAACCTTCCATGGAGCTGCTGAAGCAGTCATCAGGACACCTGGCAAGAGAAATCATTTACATCATTCAAGTGGCCATGCAATTTTGTATTATGATAATTAAAATACGCAGATGAAAATCAAAGTGAAAAACTGCAGTTGCTCAGATGTTCGTGTCGTTTCACATTGGGTCAAAGTGAGCTAAGTTTCATCATCACTGAAACTGCACTGCAGATGAGGCACCTCGTCTCAACAAGCTCGACAGAAAGAAAATTCAAGTCTGAAATTCTTACCTCTCACAACCACCTTCCCCCAACAAGCATTTGGTGGAAGCCCCTAAAGAAGAAGTTGGGACTGTTAATAAAAAGCAGGAACTACTTCTTGTGCCATTAAGGACTTGCATGTTTGATCAGGGCTTTGGTGACAAACTGCCATGCGACATATGTCGTCCAGGTGTTTGATGGGTGCTAACCCATTTCATCCTTTCAAACAGTAAAAAATGCCTCACATTATGGAAACAAACCAATTTAGATTTACTTTACAGAAATTTGGGGAAAATGTCATTTCTGACCATTTCATTTAACCTGAACAAATTAAATACTTACATGTTGATTTGGCATCACTTCCTTCTGAGACAATGCCAACTTCAATCTAGCAAAAAAAACAAAACAACCCAAAACAAAACAGTGTTCATCATTTGCAATAACTAACGTTTACATGCTTGTTAGCTTAAATTAAAGGGTAATCAGATGGAAAGGTTGGCATCACATTAATCAGGCATATGCTTGTCATTAATGGTAATCATCATGCTTAAAACCCAACTGTGGAATTTGTACAACAGCAGACACTCTACGAACCTCAGTGAATTAAAGGCATTCTGAACACTGCTGGGGTTCACACCAGAGGACCTGCACAGAAAATAAAAAATAATAAATCGCTGCCTTTGTGAATCTATAGTTTCAATTAAACCACAGTCCTGGTTTTAAGAGCTGTTACAGCACAATCAGGTTGGAGGCCTTAATGCTGCTCAGAATCTGGTAAAGTAGTTTCTTCAAAACGCTGATTCAGTAAGAGAGAGTTCCAAGACTCATCACCGCAGCACAGCATGCTCATTTACAGCCACAGAATATATACAGATGTTTTACTGCAGAGCCTCTTAAGCACTCAGAGCATTTTCTAATTACCTGATGTTGGAATTGTCATCACAGGCCATGCCTGAAAACAGAGGGGGAGGGGGAAAAAGTTGGCGCCTTTAAGGAGTTGTAAAAGCAGCATGAGATAATCAAGTCGTGATTGCTTCATGCTACTCAGTGTTTGAGATGCTGTCTTCAACGGGTTTATTCAGTGAGAGAGTTCAAACAGGTCATCACAGTAGCATGACCTTTCACGTTATGCCATTTAATCAGTTTACACAACCCTACTACTCTGTGCCTTATAATGCAGTAAAGCGACTCTGTAAAGAGACATTACCTTTGCAGGAAGCACGTTTCCAGCACCTCCACATCTGGAAAGAAAAGAAAAAAAAATGCGTTAGCATGCTGCAGC
>VURO01018381.1:0-10889 GCA_015108175.1 Pelvicachromis taeniatus
TCCTTATCAGATGCCCGAACCACCTCAACTGGCTCCTTTCGATGTGGAGGAGCAGCGGCTCTACTCTGAGCTCCTCCCGGATGGCCGAACTTCTCACCCTATCTCTAAGGGAGAGTCCAGCCACCCTTCGGAGGAAGCCCATTTCCGCCGCTTGTATCCGCGATCTCGTTCTTTCGGTCACTACCCACAGCTCGTGACCATAGGTGAGGGTAGGGATGAAGATCGACCGGAAAATTGAGAGCTTCGCTTTTACACTCAGCTCTCTTAAAATGTTTCTTTTCCAAACAAATACTTTATCAATGATAACGTTTTGTGGCACATTTGTTATCTGGATTATCTGAACAACAACCATTTCTGTCACTTCACTTGTTCACCTGCAGATGTCACCGTGTGTTTAACAGCATCTGTGTTCTTGTGACAGAACTGCAGGTGAAACTGGACGAGACGGAGCAGATGGCGCTGAAGGGAGGAAAGAAACAACTCCACAAACTGGAGACGACAGTGAGTGGCGACTCCGTCACAGAGTTGTGTTTCTCACTCTGAGTTAGATCAAGTTTCAGAGCAACTCGTCAAAAAAAACAATTTTCCTCTACTAATATCTGCCACATAACCATGTAGGCACACAGCCTGTATAAGCGTGCCAAAACCTTCTGCTGGAGGTGTCTTCCTATTAAAAGGACGTTTTTCCTTCCCACTGTTGCCAAGTACTCTTGTTTGATTGTTAAGGTTTTTGCTCTAACATTGCCTGACTGCAGTATAAAACATCTCGATGTTTTATACTGCAAAAAAATACCATAATGAACACGATTAAATGCACTTGGTAATAAATAGAGACATAAAGCTATCAAATGAAACATCAGTTGATACTTTGTTTTTTTTACTTTCCTTTTTTAAATCCATTCTTCTTATTTTGCCATTTTTCCCTTTGGTCATAGATTCATTGAGGCATAGTGCAAATAAAGGTGCATATCTTCGTGCTTGAGTTTGGCAGTTTTGCTCCTCTGTATCAGGTAACCAGCAGGAAGTAAATGAGCTGCTGTGTGTGCAGGTGAGGGAGCTGCAGACGGAGCTGATTTTGGAGCAGAAGAAGAGCGAGGAGTATCAGAAGGGGCTCCGACGCTACGAGAGGAAAGTGAAGGAGCTGACGTACCAGGTGTGATGTCCTCACAGCGTCCAGCTGCTGCTGTCATACAGATGTTCTGTTGGTCGCGCGTTCTGTGTTTTCATTGGCTCTTTGTGCTTTCGTGCAGTCGGAGGAGGACAAGAAGACTTTGCTCAGGATGCAGGAGCTCATCGAAAGGCTGCAGGCCAAAGTGAAGAGCTACAAGAGACAAGCTGAGAACGCTGTGAGTGATCATGCTCTGCTCATTAAAATGCAGATCAGTATGAATGTTATTTTGAAAAAACGGATCTTTTTTATTGCTGTAAAGTCAATATCCCTCCACGCATGGACTCACTTCTGAGCTTTTAATGTGAAACATTTGCAGGAAGTATACAGATATAAACATACCTAAAATATACAAATGACCAACAGCTGTGTAGTCTGAGCAGCCATGGCAGAAAAGCCCCTCCCCTCACTGGTTACACCACATGGCCCCGCCCCTCCCTGAGCCTGGTTCTGCCGGAGGTTTCTTCCTGTTAAAAGGGAGTTTTTCCTTCCCACTGTCGCCAAAGTGCTTGCTCATAGGGGGTCATATGATTGTTGGGTTTTTCACTGTATGTATTATTGTAGGGTCTACCTTACAATGTAAAGCGCCTTGAGGCGACTGCTGCTGTGATTTGGCGCTATATAAATAAAATTGAATTGAATTAGATGGCCGCCCCTCCCTGAGTCTGCTGGAGGTTACTTCCTGTTAAAAGGGAGTTCATTTTTTGGAGCCACTCTAATTGATATAAAATAAAGGATCTTTTTGTCCACCAGGAGGAGCAGGTGAGCTGCAGTGCCACACGTTTCCGGAAAGTCCAACACGAGCTGGATGAAGCCGAGGAGAGAGCAGACGTCGCCGAGACGACCGTCAACAAGCTGAGGATTCGAACTCGCGAACAGACCAGTAAGGTCGCCATGGTGAGTTAGGCTTGGACAAAGTAGTTTAACACTGTTTTGCTTCCATCAGCGTTCCTAATGAGCCGTTTGTGTCTCTGCAGATCACTGAATGAAGCTGTGCGGCGTCTCCATCAGTGATTAACTGACGTGTTGTTTGTTACCTGCTGTGTGTTTGTATCCAGTGTGTTTGTACATGTGCATCTACTGTACGACAATACGTTTCTGCAATGACAAGTAATATAATCTGGCTTGAAGGCTGTGAGTACGTCCATATGAGCGATCGGTCTCAGCCGTGAGGGGGAAGCATCAGTTCTCATCCCGTTAAGCTTCGTTTTGAACACGTTTGTTTGTTGGGTTCAGCATGCTTAACTAAATTAAACAGAAGACTATAAAGGTCTTTTTAAAATAGCAGAATAATCAACTTTCCACAGTCAGCGATACTGAAAAAAATAATGCAGCGCAATAAAAGAAAGAAAAGAAATAAGGCCAAAAATGATTTGTGCTTTACTTTGTCAGCGCTCCGTAAAACGTACAGAAGCGCAGTCGTGAATGTAGTTACCACTGGGATGTGTAGCTCACCATCAGCTGAGCCAGCAGTTGACGAAGACTGGCACAATTAGTTTAATAGTGATACATTTAAGAGGATTTCTCTGAGATATCTCCTTCAGACATTTCATTGTAAAGATTAATATACATATATTTGGACTGTTGGATGTTTGTGTGGCAGGAGGGCAAAAAAGTATTTATTCAGCCACCAACTGTGCAGGTTCTCCCACTTAAACGATGAGAGAGGCCTGTAATGTTCAGCACAGGTGTACCTCAGCTACGAGACAAAATTAGTTAAAATCCATAATCATCTGATTTATAAAGAATTTATTTGGTGACCTACAAACAAGCACAGACCTACGAGGCTCCTCTGTCCTCCACTCGTTACCTGTATTAATGGCACCTGTTTGGACACCTGTCCACAGCCTCAGGCAGTCACACTCCAAACTCCACTATGGCCACGACCATAGAGCCGTCACAGGACCGAGTGAGCGACCTGCAGGGAGCTGGGACCAAAGTAACAAAGGCCACCAGCAGTAACACACTACACTGGCCGGGGACTCAAACCCTGAAGGCAGCCGTGTCCCCCCTGCTGAAGCCAGGACACGTCCAGGCCCGTCTGAAGACCAAAAATGGAGCTAAAGAAGGAGCTTTCTGATTGTTGGATGCCCAAAAGCATGTTAATGAGAAAGAATTCAAAAAAAAAAAAAAGTGCACCTGTATTCAGACAGTAATTATGTTGATGTGTGGGTTTATCATTATTCTGACTGAGGTGTTCTGTGCAGTGACCAATAAAAGCCCGATGCTGTTGCCTGCTGTGAGGTTTGTGGCCTTTCATTCATGCGCAGCTTTCTTAAAGCACCGTCACAGCCCTTCAGTCAGGGTCATGTCTGGATTTTGGGGACGTTGTGATGGGGGGGTGCCGAAGGCTAAATCATCATCCCTCCACCACCGTACTGACAGCTGGTGTTTGGCACAGCAGCACCAAACATCTCCACTTTAGTCTCTACTATTTTTTTTAAGGTTTGGGGTTTGTTCATTTGCAAATCTAAGCTGTTCTGTCATATCCTTCTTTTAGAGAAGAGGCTTCCTCCTGGAAACCTTTCAAAATAAGACACAGCAGTTCAGTCTTTTCCTTACGAGCTTTAACCTTTAACACGCCGTCTTTTCTAGCTGTTCTGAGCTTCTGAGTTCTGAGGTTCACTCCTGGCATCAAGTCTTGATTGTTTTCCACTTTCTTACTTAGAATGATGGATTACAAAATTTAAAATGCCAAGACGTCTGCTTTTATAGAGGTGCTCACACATCAATTATCTGATTAACAGCACGCACTATATAACTCCATAAATACCAGGGAAGCAGTGGGGGATTATCTCCGTTCTCACAAGCCTAATTCAATTCAATTCAATTCGAATTAATTAATCACAACAGTCGCCTCAAGGCGCTTTACATAGTAAGGTAGACCCTACAATAATACATACAGTGAAAAACCCAACAGTCATATGACCCCCTATGAGCAAGCACTTTGGCGACAGTGGGAAGGAAAAACTCCCTTTTAACAGGAAGAAACCTCCGGCAGAACCAGGCTCAGGGAGGGGCGGGGCCATCTGCTGCCACCGGTTGGGGTGAAAGAAGGAAGACAGGATAGAGACATGCTGTGGAAGAGAGCCAGAGATTAATAACCTAAAATATTGAAATAGTTTTTCATTTGATTTTTGAATTTGTTACAGATTTAGGTCAAAGTTTTGGAGTTCATGAATGATTTTAGCAAATAAAAATGTAATTTGTGGTTATTTTGTGTCTTTGTAGTGATCAGTGTGAGTCGTATTTCAGTTTCTGCAGACAGACTTTCCGTTTCAGTATTTCTACAGACAAAAACACTTTGGACAGAAAAGGCACAGTTTGGCATTCAACACTTTATTCACAAACTAAAACCAATCACTGTATCCACGGGTCAGTGGGTGACTGTACAGGTGTGTTAGATCAGTATTAACTGGCTGCACATGGCAGCTTTACATCATGCCTCACCACGAACCCTCCATTGGTTCATTCATCCCCTGCATCCTCCAATCAAAGTGCTCTGCAGTTTGTCCTTCAGTGTGTGTGTGTGCGTGTCGGGGTGGATAAAGTGAAGGTGTGTATGTGCGCGTCTGTCCAGGCTCAGCTGGACCACGTCGGTCCGGTTCTCGTGTGCGTCTTCAGAAGACGCGCCTACACATTTACAAATACATTCAAACACAACCAGAAGGTTTTTCCTAGATATCTGTTAGACAGCAAATAGCACCGCAGAGCAAAACACACTTTGGGGTTAAAGAAACTCAGCAGAGTGGCGGCTGCATTCACACAGGAAGGAGGAAAATCGCCTCCAGAGCGCTCAACATTAAACGCGGTCGTCGTGGTAACTCTGATATGACACTGCTGTGACGTAATGCAACAAGTGCAAAGAAGAAATACATGTGTTAGTATATGACGCATGTTCTGCAAAAGCCAGTTTAGGGATTCAGAGACTTGTGAGACTGAAAGCTGTCGTAGAAAGTCAGCGCTCGTCGTCTAAACGCTCCTGAAGCCCCGACGTGGCTCTTTTAAAAGTTCTATTTTGAAATATCAGTGAAGTTTGTGTCGATTTTTTCCCCCGAAAAACCAAAACGATCCAATGAATTGTTGTTAATTCGTCTCACTGTGGTGTTACGAGTCTCTGACATCATGTAAGGTCACCGTGGGATCCCCCTCTGACCTTTGACCTGTTCGGTATTCCAAACTTTAAAAAAAAAAAATGATATTACACAGAACGACTGTTCTAACACATGACTGGTAACTTCAGGGAACAATAGGTCACAAATCATTTGTATCACACAGTTCTTAAAGTCTAGTCTGCTCATTTCCAGCTCCACGTCTTCAGCCTTGGACTCTCCGGAGCAGCGTTTCCGACTCGAACAGGCCGCGGCGCTCGGTCCTCCGTTTCAGCCTGGCTTTGCGCCTACAACCCACATTCCTGCTGAGTTTGTAGAGCAGGTGGGTGAGGAGAGGCCTGAGGGCTACTCCCTCTCTATGACATCACACAGACCCAAGAACTGAAAAAAAAATGGGCTGAAACTGAGGAGTGTGAAGGCCTGGGATTATCACATGGACTATTTGTACACACTGACCTTCATGTTTTGAACTTTGGCCATGTGTAATATGAACATCCAACACTGGATAGTTTGATATGTTACAGAGAACAATGAAATGCAGAACGAACAGCATTCTGGGAAATCTAAGAAACACAAGCGGGATCAGGTGTAGGTAAAAAAGGGACGCTGACAGAAACCTGGGTGCAGTCTGAGGTCACTTCCTGTCCAGCTGTGCCGATGGTTCCTCGCACAGCGGCGACCTTCTCCCAGCATTCAGCGTCAACATTCAGACATTCAAACACAAACACTTCCTGTGTGAATCCAGTCGTGCTTTTCTACAGTTACAATTTACATTTTATGTCCCGTTGTTTGATCTAGATGAAAAAAAAATATCTTTAAAAATCAGCCGAGAGGACGAAACAACTGAGCCAACAGGAAAGTGTGGAGGTGCGACGTGATTGGACGATGAAGCGTTAAAAAACAAAACCCGATCTCTGTGAACTCTTTTCTGTCTGTAGACCTGATGACATCATCACCGTGCCCTTGTTTCACGGCTCACATCGACAGACCTTTCCCCCCTCTGCTTCTTCTCTTTGACTGACATGTTCTTCTCTTCAGGGCTGCTGCATTGCATCATGGGAACTGTAGTCAGTCACCAGGTTAGTACAACTGTAGCTCTGTCATCAATAAAGCTGTCGGTCACTACGGTAACCGACAGCCAAATTAGCGAAGGGGGAAAAAAACGACATCACATTTGCATCAGCAGGGATGTCGGAGTGGTCGGTGTGAACGTTTGTGGCGTCCGCCTCGGTCTGCGTTCAGTAACAAGACGAGAAGGGAGAGCAGGTCCTTCAAAGTCCTCAGAGACGGTTAGACTAAATGTGAACACGGAGAAGGAATGAGGCCACTGGGAGGTCACCTGAGGAGGAGGAGGAGGAGGAGGAGGAGGATTTACTCCTATACTGTGAGCCTCTCAGACTTTCAACACGGATACGTTTTTCCATCCGGATCAGAATATGAGAGATTCAAATCCTTTCTTTTACTAAATTATGACAAAAACGTCACAATAGAAAAATAACTTCTCATTTTTATGTTTGACATGTTTTCTTTCTGTCACGAGATTCAGTTTGTACAAGGAACGATGTAAACATGAGACAAATATGGCAGCTTTCTTACTGCAAAAACAAAGTGTCCATTTGTGTGGAAAATATTTCCATACGGCCTACTTTCATAAGATCGTCATTAGAAGACTGAATCAAAGCGCGGCCAACGACGACCAAGGTCACTACAGACTAAAGCGTGTCTGCCACACAAGTGCAGGACGAGACGCAGCGTCCAGGACGAAGTCAGCCTGCTGCAGAGACGAGTCCGCCTGCATGGATGAGCTCGCAGCTGCAGACGTGTCCGCCTGCATGGATGAGCTCGCAGCTGCAGAGACGTGTCCGCCTGCATGGATGAGCTCGCAGCTGCAGACGTGTCCGCCTGCATGGATGAGCTCGCAGCTGCAGAGACGTGTCCGCCTGCGTGGATGAGCTCGCAGCTGCAGACGTGTCCGCCTGCATGGATGAGCTCGCAGCTGCAGACGTGTCCGCCTGCATGGATGAGCTCGCAGCTGCAGACGTGTCCGCCTGCATGGATGAGCTCGCAGCTGCAGACGTGTCCGCCTGCATGGATGAGCTCGCAGCTGCAGAGACGTGTCCGCCTGCATGGATGAGCTCGCAGCTGCAGACGTGTCCGCCTGCATGGATGAGCTCGCAGCTGCAGACGTGTCCGCCTGCATGGATGAGCTCGCAGCTGCAGACGTGTTCGCTCGCAGCTGCAGACGTGTCCGCCCGCGTGGATGAGCTCGCAGTTACAGCTCGTGGATGTCGTTGTGTCACCAGCAAAACGCCGAGGCTTTAAAACCATCTGTCACATGTCGTTTAAACTGTTTGTGGATAAGACTGTTATTCCCAGACGGCTCGTTGAACAGCCCAGAAAACCACGAAAGGTAATATTATAATAAACTTTCTGTATTTTCTCGTCAATATGAGACGATTTATCGTTTTACGAGAGACAAAACTGATAAATACGTCAAAATAACATGAAAATGTTTTCAAGATATATGTTGTTGTATTTTATAACAGGATCTCGGCTGTGAGCGTGTCAATAATGTTTATTTTTAAATTGTTTTAAACTGCTTCTTTCAATAACTCACATAATCAGAGTGAAACTAGATTTATATGCAATATTATACTTATGATGACTTCAGTAGCTCTAAAATCACACCACCTGTTTCTTATTAAAAACTTTGTTGTTTTCACGGTGTTCACACTTGTATGGTTTCTCTCGTCGTTAAAAGTTCTTTCACTGCGTTTTGAAGACGAATCGCGTGAGGAGAATATTTTTCTATGAATCTGAAAATACGTCAACGTTAACCTGAGAAACTTCAGAAGCTGTTCAACAATCACAGACTCACAATATTGTGTCACAACAAAGTTTCACTACTTTTAAATCCCACCAGACGTCGTTTTCCTGTTTTTGTGATATACCGATCTTTTCCCGTCACATAATAATGTCATTTCCAAAAATCTTCACATTTCAAAGATATTCTTTGTTTCACGGTTTTTTTTTTCTTTATAAAACTCTGAATATCATAAAAATGTCAAAAACAATGTTTCTCATGTTTGTCACTGCAGCTGGAACATTTTCCTCTAAAGCTTCAAAAACATGTAAAATATTTGTTCTGGTTTTAACGAGAGGTGAATGAATTCATTTAATTTACTTATTTATTAATTATTGTGGAAAGAAAATGTCTTATTTTACTGTAAAAGTTTTCACCTGCTTGCAGTATTTATGATATTTATGTTATTATATTTTGTAAAAATGTGTTTTTATGACCTCTTTTACAAATTTATTCCATCTTTCTGGAACAAGCAAAATGTTTTCATGCAAAACTTATTCTTATGAGCTTTTCTCGTTGTTAATATCAATGTATCATTTTGAATATAGCAAGAAAATGTATCAGGAATAAAGCGGAGGTTGGCCCACAGCATTTCCTCACAGCAGAAGCCGTTTGTGTTGTCGTCACACTGCGCCCAGAAAACCATCCCTGTGAGTGTTTCCTGTCTTTAACAGAGTCGCTCACACAGAAGAAAAAGACAAAGTCAGCCTGTTTCTTTAACGACGGTCCAGAAAAAAGGAAATAAAAAAAAAATAAAATGCTGCGATTGAATCGAGAAAGATGAAAGTTAACGAACACGAAGCAACGTGACTTCTGTCAGAGATGGAAACAGAAGTTTAGTTTAGCAGACGGATTTCGTTCGGTGGTGTCAAACAGCGAGTGGGTTTTCCTCGTCTACCTCTCTGCCTCCTCCTCATCCCCATCATCCTCCTCATCCCCATCATCCTCCTCCTCCTCCTTCTTCTTGCTCCTCCACATGGTGCTCCCCTCCTCGTCAAGGGAGGAAGAGGAGGAAGCGGGAGCACCCAGTGGAGGGGTGCGTCGAGCATTTTGTTCCAGTGTCTCCCTGAGCGGCAGGGTGGGAGGTCCTGGTGATGTCACATAGACTAAAGAAGCTGATTGGCTGACAGGTGAGGCGGAGTCGTGGTGGTCAATCGGTGATGATGTATTGACGGCCACGCCCTCCACCTTTGAGCTGATGTGGGCGGAGTTCAACCAATCTAAAGGTTTAGCCCTTCCATCCGTCCCAGATCGGACCCCTGCGTGGACACACACACACACACAGACACACAATGTCAGACTTGAACCACAGTTGTGCGTCTGCACTGAGAGTGTGTGTTACAGCAGTTACAGCACAGAGGCCATGCAGGCAGCAGGCAGAGGAGGCGGCGGACACAAACGCCGTTTGCCAAACAGCACGATTCAGTAAATGAATAAACTAGTGTTAGTTTTCTTTTGTCCTTCAGACTTTCTGTGTTGATAAAACCAGAACATCTAACACATCGTAGACGTGATTTCCTGCTGCTGGTAACAATGACACACCTCAGTTCTCATGTAGTGGACGTAAACACACGTCAGGTCACATTTCAGGCTACATCTGATCAATCTACCCTCGACCCCTCGAAGTCGCCCTGTCAGACCTCTCTCAGCAGGGCTGAACCTGAAATGAGCCAAACTGTGGTTCGCCACACCAGGCAGTGGTCATGTGCTTCCACTCGCTACGTTTGCCTCACTGTGCATTTCTTTACCACAAAATAGGCGCAGTTTGACACACAGTAGGAGAACAACACTCAGTGCAGAGGCAGGCGTGGGCAGACGGGGCGAGAGTCCAGAGGTGCACGAGAGGACGAGCTTGAAGAGGCGGCCATGTTTAAACCAACTGAGCTTTTTACTGTATTTACTTATTTCTATTGACATCTCTACTGTATGTTACAGACAGACACAGTTAAAAGCAGCGAGCGGCATGCAGGTCAGATGAAGAGGAAAATGAGGAGGAGGAAGACTCACAAGGTTCGAGACGATGAAGGTTTCTTGACTCTCTGCCACTTCCTCCTCTCAAACAGCCTGATGCAACAAACACACACCATGTTACACACACATACACACTCTCTCTCTCTCTCTCTGCTTGGCCACCAACAGCCCTCAGCTCCATCAGGAAATCATGCAGCAGTCAGAGCAGAAAAACATTATATAGGCGAGCGTGTGTGTGTGTGTGTGTGTTTATGTTTATATATAAATATACATGTATGTACCTGTAGTCATGAAAGCTGCCGTGTGCTCGCCCTCCTGCTGGAAAGACAGTTTGATTGGTTAATGAGCAAAGGCAAGGCCACTTGTGTTGTTCCTGATCCAGCTGATCTGACAGGTTTATTATCCGTCCGTCCATCCGTCCATCCATCCATCTATCCATCCATCCATCCATCCATTCATTCATCCATCCATCCATCCATCTGTCCATCCATCCATCCGTCCATCCATCCATCCGTCCGTCCATCCATCTGTCCATCCATCCGTCCATCCATCCGTCCGTCCATCCATCCATCCGTCCGTCCATCCATCTGTCCATCCATCCATCCATCCATCCGTCCATCCATCCATCCATCCGTCCGTCCATCCATCCGTCCATCCGTCCATCCATCCATCCATCCATCCGCCCATCCATCCATCCGTCCGTCCGTCCATCCATTCGTCCATCCGTCCGTCCTTCCATCAATTCATCCGCCCATCCATCCATTCATCCATCCTT
>VURO01018383.1:0-26474 GCA_015108175.1 Pelvicachromis taeniatus
GAGTACTGGGCCTTACAGTTTTTACACCAATTGGTCAGGCGCAGTCTAATTCGCCTGAAAGCTTGCTGCTCTTATCTCAGTTAAAACACAGTCTTAAATTCTTTATAAGTAATATAATTATACAGAATTCTCATGAGCCTATGAGCGGTGGGATGGCCATGATGTTGCTGTAATGAGGAAAAACAAGTTCAGGTTCCCCTGTAATGGGTAAGAGTCCCTTACAAAACAGCCATGAACACTTGGAAACACTTGGCCTTTTTTCTGCTGTGAGCAGGAACAGTCTATCTTTAATCACAGTCTATCTTGTGATTCAAATCACAAGATTTTAATTTTACAGCAGATAGAAGTGTGAGAGAGCAGAGCTGTGCTATTTAAGAAGGTTTTGGTACGCTTTGACATGGATTGGGGTTTGGAGAGGGAACTTCTAATATGCTTTTTCAGGTGATGCATCTTTATGCTAAAAAGTACTGACAATTAGTGTACCAGAGACTTGGATCAAGTACAATACGTTTAAAGAAAACAAGGAATGTTGTGGAAATGGGCTCGACTGCAGGTCAGACACAAAATTAACTAGTCTTTATTTGTTTGAATACTGTCCTCCATCATTTACTGTGAAGATGCATTAAGATGAAACATTTCATCTTTGAAAAGGAGAAATGATTACAACAAGCAAACCTGCCTCAGTGTTCCTGTCAGTACCTGGTTAATAATCCATTAATATGCCCTTTATGGTTGGGTTAGACAGAAAAGACGTTTTGGGAAGGCAGATAGATCTAAAACGTTGAAAGGTCAGATCATGTCATTGTTTCCCGTACTCCAGGTGTAGATCTGTTATAGAGCTTTCTCTGCCTCTATAAGTTGCAAATGTGTTTTTTTCCAGGCGTCAGTGTGGTCGAGGGAAGACTCGAGCAGGCAAACCTGTTTCCCACTTCCACTTACTGACAGCACTTTCCTGTCCCAATCCCTCAGTCTCAATCGGAGAATCATCGGTTCTGGAACATTAACTGGAAGCCTTCCCCTCCCAATTCCTGTGGAAATATTTGTCTGAATCCATCTTTTGGTAGCACTTACCTGAGGGAAGTTCTGGTCTTTGGAAAACTGCTTTTGAACATTCTGTGCTGTTGCACAGAAACTGAAACTGTTCATTGAAACCTGTTAACCTGGTTCACTTCCAGCAACCTTGCCTAACCGACTTCTCAAATTTGATTGTGACTCTAGAGAAAGAAGACATCCAAAATCCAAGTTTATTTATTTAGTTTATTTATGTGGACTGTGACAAGCTAAATTCACTCACTATCTACAAACTTGAAGTGGGTTATCAATTTATGCTTATTTTCCCCCACAGCCCTTCAAGTCACACAGAGTCAGCTTTTAAATAGATTGCTCCTTACTGGGCTTCTTTTTTTTTTGTTTGTTTCACCCTGCTACTGGATTACTGTTGTCAGTGTAGTGCCATTATATATCCACCGGTATCTCTGAGACTGACTCACTGATGGAGGTAACCAAGCTAAACGTTGATGGTGTCATGAGTATTACAAAGAGCAAACACCACAGATATCATAATAAAAGCTAAAGCCAAAAAATGGCGCTCCTTTGAGGAAGTTCAAATTTGTAGTTCCCCCTCCAGGCCTGGAGGTGGCGGTAAAGTGAAGTTTATTTATGTTGTTTATCGTCGATGTGACACCGGAAATAACGCGACGTACACAACGCTGGGAGAGCTCACACGTGGAAACAGAAGTAAGGTATAGTAATGAGTTGTTACTTTATTTAAAAATATGCCAAAAAGAGGAAAACCCGTGTCAGAAGAGAAGGCCGCTGATGAAGCGAAACCCGGAGCTGAGCAGGTCCAGGAACCGCCGGCGGAGGGCAGACGAACCCGCAGCGGCCGCACGTTTCAGACTCCTGCAAAGGTGCTCGGCTCTGAAGCCCTGGTGAGGACTCCCAGCCGGAGGAGCAGGAGGTCAGTCCTCCAGGAGCTACCGGTAGAGGTGGAGGAAACAAATACAGAGGAGAAACCAGAGAGTCCGGCCGAGGACAGGTCCAGCATGCCAGCGGAACCAGAGCCCCGCCCCGGGGCAGAGCAGCCGACACCGGAACCAGCAGAGCCGCAGACAGTGACTGCATCGGCGGATACAGAAAACAAATTCACCGTTAACGGCCGCGGAGACGCTCCTCCGTCCAGACCTGCTCCAGCAGAGCCGGTCCCGAAGAAGAAGCCTCACCTGGCTCCCAGTGAGAAGCCCGGCCCGGCCATTCCTCTGGGAAAACCGAAATCTGGAAGAGTGTGGAAGGACCGGAGCAAGGCGAGGTAAGGACGAACCTTATTATTAGTAGTAGTAGTAGTAGTATGTTAAAGGCTTGTAGTACTGTATGTAAATGAAAAGTACATGCATGGCAGTTAATGAAGAAAGTGATGAGGGTTCTTGGTAATAAGTCTGTTTATAATAAAATGTCCTGTACAGATTGCCCTAAAGGTTGTTAGTAAAACTATTTTGTGTATCTTTTTTTTGTCTTTTAAGGTTTTCAGCTTTAGTGAGAGACAAACAACTGTGCTCCTCTTGGGAAAAGAAGATGGAGGCCAAGCGGGAGAAGGCACTCGTGAAGCAGTATTCTTTGCAGCTTAAGGAGGAGAAAGCTCGACAGAAGGAGGTGAGGAGGCAGGCCGTGTGAGCGCTGCATGTCTGAGTGACCATTGTGCTGTCAACACTTTGCACCTCACTTGTCTTTGTGTTTTCACCTGTTTTAATAGGAAAAGAGGAAAAGGAGAGAAGAAAACTTAAAACGTCGAGAAGAGAACGAACGCAAAGCTGAGATCGTTCAAGTGGTACGTCGACTTGTCTGCAGCTAAAAGGGACACTGGCATATTGTTCAGTTGTGTTTTAAGCTTTCTCTGTCTGTGTATTATTCCAATCAGCTCAGATTTTACTTTTATGTTTCATTCAGATCCGGAATACGTCAAAGATCAAGAGGATGAAGAAGAAACATCTGAGAAAGATCGAGAAGAGAGACACGCTGGCTCTGCTGCAGAAGTCACAGAAGCAGAACAGCAAACCCACAAAGAAACAGAAAAACTCTGACCAAGATTTAACTTAAAGTCCAGAAATAAATGTGATAAAACTGAACTGTTCTGGATGTTGACTCATTCTTGTCACCCCCTCAATAATTTATTAACACTTCACTGAGGAGATGTGTGGTGTTTTTATATCTCATTTTAATGCAACTACAATAATGTTGGTTTTATATTTGTGAACCTGTGTTTGATGACTAATGGGCTGTGAACTGATGGTATATTCAGAAATGGGAATTTGAGATCATTTAGGAGCAGATTGTCCTCCAAAAGTATATTTTTGAACTATAAAAACATCCAGTTTTTAAGATTTAAAGGCTGGACACAACCTTGCTAGTACTTAGTTAGACCCCCTTTTTGCCTTCAGAGCTGCTTTTAATTTTTCGTGTTGTAGATTCAACAAGCTGCTCAAAACATTTCCTCTGAAATTTTGGTCAATGTGAACATGACAGCATCACCGTCATGTCCTGTCCATCCGTAGATAGGTACACCGTGGTTATTCTCAACAACAACACTCAAGTAGTACTGACATCCCCCACACTGCTACACCACCAGCAACAACCTGAACCACTGATACAAGGTAGGCTGGATCCATGCATTCATGTTTGCACCAAATTCTGACCCTAGCATCTGATTGTTGCAGCAGAAATTGACACTATTCTCTCTAGACAATGTTTTTCTTCTCTTGTCCTACTTTTGGTGAACTCACGTCTCAGTTTCCTAATATAAACTGACAGGCGTGGCACCCGGTGTGGTCTGCTGCTGTAGCCCTGCTGTGCTTCAATATTTATTGTGCTGTGCAAAAATGCTCTTCTGCATTGAGTTGTAGCTCAAACCAGCCCATCGGGCTGTCACATTTGAAGTCACTTAAATCACCTTTCTTCCTCAAGTTTGCTTGCTCGGTTTAAACTTCAGTTGCTTGTACCAACTGGACTTTGCTTTTTTACTTGCACCTGACCATTTTCAGAGGACTGCATTTTTGTTTGTTGACCCACATAATGGTGACCTATAAATCATTCAGGCATAAAAAAAAAAAGTCACCTAAATCAAGGGATGAACCAGTGTTGTGTCTACACATAACAGACAACAAAGAGCCAGTTTTAAATCTTAATGCTTTTTTTTAGTTTTTTACTGGCAACCAATTGCAAAAACATGATTAGTTCCCATTGCTTTAGCCTTATCTATAAAAAATGCCAGAGATGAAACAGAAGGCAGCCAAGGTCCAGGGAAGAGCTTTGAATGTCCTTCAAGACGCCTGAAGGTCCATTCCTGAAGACGTATACAGAGAACTTTCTGTATATGTACAGAAAGTTCTCTAGTAAAAAGTGCCTCTGCTGTCCAATTCAAGTTCATTTTCATGCATCAGGTTTTCAGCAAATGGAAAATGTACCAAACTAAATCACTACATCACGTGGCTCTAACACGTTAACAACAAGAGCAGAGAGACGGGGAAATAAGTTGGACAAAAAGAGTCCAATTCAATCAAAAGATTTTGCTTTGTGTCTGGAGTTTTTGTTCTGAAGGAAGATCTAACGTGTGTGTTTTTTTCCAGGCAGCCTAAATCAAAGTTGTTGTAAGTGCAGTTAATAAATGATTACATGAATATAGCAGAATCATCATGATGCAATACATTAGGCCTAATTTAATGAGGATGTCTAGTAGATAAGTCTGTGGGGCTTTTCTTCTTACCTTGGTCATGACACGTAACGTCACCAGTAAGTGTGCATACACAAATCCATCTCAAGACATGGTTTTAGCATGTTGAACACATGCCCTGCTTCTCTTCACCTGTGTGCTCGTTCCATGTATTTCACATGACACACTTTACTCAGTGGATTCATTGTTAAATTAATGGCTGAGCAGCTCAGGAACAGAAAATTCACTGTTATAAACACACTGCCGTCTTTGTGTCACACAGGTAAACAGTTCCTTCACTTTGTCACCAACCTGATTCCTTTGCAATCCGTCAGTAATCTCACAAGCCTGGAGATGCACGCATGAACAAAGCAGTTTGTTAAACTGAGGTGAAGGAATGGCCATCCTTCAAAGGTTTCATGTCATTCCTCATGTCTGCCATTCACAATGTAACAGATGGGAAGAACTCACAGCTCGAGGAAAAGTTTCTCATCTGATGTGTAAGAAGACTCTGACACTGAGACAACTTCACATCTCAGCACGCCTGTGTAAGGAACACACTTTAACAGATTGTTCCTTTTCCTTTTTAGACCGTTTGCTTGTTAGACAGTAACGTTTAAAGTAAAAAATATTACAATTTATCTTTTGGTTTTCAGGCATCACAGAGATGCTTGTGACCATTCTGATACAGCTCCTGATCATCGGTGAGTAAAACCCACTTTCTCATTTAGTGTTGAACTTTTTTCTCTTTCTGTCCTCTCATACTGATGTTTTACTCATCGATCAGCAGCATCAGCAAGTGCCCAGACAAATTCCATTGCAAATTCAACCGCTCCCACCATTGCCACTGCCATGACTGCAACAAACACGACAAGCACAATCAGCACTGCTACTATCAAACAGTGTAATCGTGACATGAAGCACTTGTGTTGACAGGTTTTAAGATCTAGGTGATACAAAGCGTTTACATGTTTTAATAAAAGTGATCAAACTGAAAGTTTTCTTTTTCAAAGCTTCTCTCCATGTTGTTCTTCTTTCTTTCTTTCTTTCTTTCTTTCTTTCTTTCTTTCTTTCTTTCTTTCTTTCTTTCTTTCTTTCTTTCTTTCTTTCAATATATGCTCCAATGACCTTTTCGATCACTTTGACTCAGATGGAGTTATAACACTATAATAAAAAATTTTACTATTTCCTGAAATAATGCTGAATATGAGTTTTTATGTAATCTACACAAAGTAAGGAAGTCTGCCCTCAATTATCTGAATTTAAGAAGAAAATAAATCAGATCATGGAGTCTTTTGAAGCAGATCTTCAAAAAGATAATTTGACCTTCTGGACAGACAGTGGAAGTCCGACCACTAGTGTGAACCCAATAAAACTGGGACGAGGTAAAGTGGGCCATCTTATCATTTTAAAATTCAGCAGAGAGTAATTGCAAACCATTTCAAACTGTTGCCAAAGCGACACTGGACATTCAGCATTTAATTGATTTTGGTCTGAGGTTGCTTACAAGGCCAGTCCTCATTTTCACACTGGCCTGACAAATCAACATTTACTTGTCAATGTTGGGGTTGATAAGTAAAGAAGACATAAATGAACATCTATCTATCAGGTAATGTGTCATAAGCCATGTCAGGACAGCCCCCTGTCAAAGTAAATACAGATATTGCATCAGATAAAATACATTTATTGAAAAAGCATTTTTAAATATGTGCCAGTTTCCCATTATGGATCAGTTGTTTCATTAATCCACTGTATGTAAAATAAAAGGACACCTTAGAAGGGTATTGTGCTCATTTCCTACTGCACATTATTTAAACTTGGACCGGTGTCATTTTGCTTGATTCGTTGTTAAAAAATAATCCTTATATATCTCATGTATCGATGAATACCATCGCTTCAAGCCAACTGACTTTGAATTGGTTTCTTCTCCCAAACTGACGATTTGGAAAGGTGGTGGGAGGGACTAGGAGGACCATATAACATATAAGGACGTATAGGAGTAGAAAACAATGATTTTGATGGTTCTGATTCGATGTCAGGCATTGTCTCAGCCTCTGATCTATCTTTAAAGAACAGGTGCTTATTGCTAACTATTTTCAGTTAGATTTGCTGGGTCTTATACAAATAAAACACTTTTAAAAACCATGCAAATCAACTTTGAAATGAATATTTTACATAGACTCAATGCCACCATATTAGGTAAACCTGATCAGCTGCTCATAAACTCAAATATCTAATCAGCAAATCATGTGGCAGTGACTCAGTGCATTTAGGCATGTAGACATGGTCAAGGTGACTTGCTGATGTTCAAACTGAGCATGAAAATGAGGAAGAAAGGGTTTTTAATCCACTTTAATGGGTATGCCTAGAAGCATCTCTGAATGCACAACACGCTGACCCTTGAAGCAGATTTACACACTGGGTGCCACAACTAAGGACAGGAAACTGAGGAAACTCACCAAAATTGGGCAACAGAAAATTGGAAAAACGTTGTCTGGTCTGATGACTCTCGATATCTGCTGACACATTTGGATGGCAGGGTTAGAATTAGGTGAAAACAAGATAAAAGCATGGATCCAGCTTCCTTGTGTCAATGGTTCACGCTGGTGTTGGTGTAATGGTGCGGGGGATATTTTCTCAGCACTGGCTGAGCATCATTTAAACACCACAGCCTGCCTAAGTATTGACCATGTCCATCTCTTTATGACCACGGCGTACAGTACCCATGTATTTGGAAGAAAAATGTTTTCAGCTACATCAAAAAATTAATCAGCTTTGTCAAAACCTGTGATTGAAATGACCCTGCTTCTTTTCACAGGCAGGAAAAATCCTACTGGGCATGCCCAGTGTCAAGATTCTAGTTTATTTCTTTTGAGAGAACATGATTCAGCTGCCTCTCGTCTGTCCTGCTCAACAACCAGGATCACATCCATCTGCGAACTACCAACAAATATCCAGTCAATAAAAAAATGATTATATTTTAACTGAAAATGCAATTTAAACTTTTGAGTATCTTACCAGAAGGTGGCGCTGGTGCATAATATTTACTGGTACTGGCAAACAGTCCCAACAAGAAGTAAATGATATAAATGAAGAATAAAAAAAGACTTGAAAACAGGTGGCCTTAATTTTCTGAAGCCATTGTCAGTCCCCAGGTTAAGAGTGGAACATTATTTTTTGTTATATTTATAAATTATATTTTAATACAAATCAGGCTTATTTATAAAGCATCAAATCACAATAAGTCACTTCAAGGTGTTAAAACTGTGAGGTAAAAATCTCTGTACAGTATTCTGGAGAAAATCTAGGCAACTAAGCATGAGCAAGCTTGTGGATTTAACAGGGAGCCAGTGCAGAGGGTTACTAGTCTCACGGCATAGTTTTGGATCAACTGAAGGATTTTAACTTTTAGAACACCCTGCTAACAATGAATTACATCAGTCCAGCCAAGAAGTACTGAGTGCATCTTGAGACAGGACATACAGACATTATTCTTCTTGAACAGTCAACTGAGTGATACATTTTGACTACGCATGGAAGAGGAAAAGACAAAACACAACACAAACATCTTTCCAAAACTTGGAAACTTTATTTACAGTTCAACTCAGTCACATGCAACATTTTCTTGAAATGAATACCCACGAAATTAGCAAAAAACGAGAAAAAAAGCATATTATTTTCTTATTTTTTCCAAAATAACAATATACAAAAATAGAGCTTACAAATACTGTACAGCGACTGTCTCCAAAAATATTCTGGCTGCAGAATTCTTAGTTTTACAAACAAATGTCTGTGAAAGTCCACAAACATAATCAGTGTTAACATAAAAGAGGCATGAGGGCATGTTCAGGAACGCTGCTCAAGGTGGGAGGGTGTGTTTGGACAAAATTTAATTAAAAAAACAGGGGGGGGCTATTTGTGGGTAAGGAGGCCACTACTGGAGCTGTGGTGAAATAAATAGCACACCATACAAACAAGAAGAAAGTTCACTTCAGGGCGGCAGTGATAGAGATTTAAAAATAAAGTTAAATGGTCTGGTCGCTAAAACCAACCACAGAAATATAACGCAAAGGTAGCAACTTTATTCGTTTATGAATGCCATAAAGGAACAATCATAAAAGTGGCTTTGTCACTCGGAAGCTCTCCACTCCCAATATGAGTAGATTCTTGGTGAAAAACTCTGCTCCTGGTTGTCGTCTATTTATAGCCCGAGGTAACTCAGGAGCGGTGCTGACGTCAATGGTGATTTCAGCAGTGGGAAGTAATTCATTACTGTATTCATGACTGGCTCAGCTTCCAGCCTCTTCTGCCTACAGCCTCACAGAAACTCCCTCGCATCTCTTTGCTCGATGAATCTGATTCACCGTAGGTTGGCACGCTCTCTTTTAGCGGGATCAGGACGGCACGCGGGAAGGAAAAATCAGGTGGAAGGTGTTTTACAATCGAGCAACATTTAAGACAGACCAGACTGCGGGGAAGTGTCAGCTGCCAGTCAGTTTACAGGAAGGAGCTTTTTCTTTTCTTTGTGCACCGTGTTGAAATACATTATTTACGATCCTAGCATCTACATACATCTAACAGTGGTGAAACAAAGTGGCAACTTGACTACGCAAAATAGCACGTTTTCACATTAAAGCTCTCCTTTCTCTCCTGAACCATACATTCAAAGACAAATCCACTAGCAGGAACAAAGCGTTAAGACTTGTGTTATTACCAGCGTCTATCGGGAGACAGTGGAAGAAAGATAAAGTGAAGTTCTGGGAATAATATAAGTGCACAAAAACAGTCAAAGCCTTTTCATAACCAAAATCGAAAAGAGAGAAGGCAACAAACACTGCCCATCACACGCTGCAGCATTTGATGCCGCTTTATTTGTTCAACATAAAACTTTTTTCCGATCACAGATTAGAAGTGGAGATACACGCCCTGGTCTTTCTTAATAAGTCCTAATAAGTCTGTCTAGGATTGGCCACTATGTTTCAATCAGCCTTAACATTTTCATGTAGCACCATGCTGCTTCCATGCAGGAGGAGTGAACCTCACACAAGACAGAAAAAGACCCTGTTTTTGTTCTTATTTAATGTCCACAGAGATCAACATTGTGTGTGTGTGTCTGTGCGTGTGTGTGTGCGTGCGTGCGTGCGTGGCCTCACATTCAGATCAAAGTAACAATGGGAGAAGCACCGTTCACGTATTGGGAACCTCAACCTTTGTGTAATCATTTAGGAAGAAAGCCAAAAAACAATAGAAAAATCAGTTAGCATGTTAGCCCAAAACAAAATCTCACTATTTGTAGCAGGGGGTCATTTTGTTGTTTGTGCTTCTAAAAAGGTAACACACATCTGTAACCGGATAGCACACATCATTGATAAAATGACAATCTCTAGTTCATCTCAGAGCGATGAAGCTTTTTTCCTTTTATCCCAACAACATATTAACAGGAGGGAAAAACAAAAACACAAAGGCGAGGGTTCAGGGTTAATGTGTGTGTGGCAGGAAACAAAAGCACCCTGTACCATACAGAAAGAGGGCGAGAGGCGAAAGCACCAGAATACCGCGGCCAAAAAGCTGAACCTGTGCGTGTGTGTGTGAATGAAACTGCTGCTTCAATACAACCTGCTGATCGCTACCTCTGTGGGTGGGGTGGGGGTGGGAGGGGGGTGTCACGGCTCAAGCCCCTCCCAGATGTGTGGAAATGTTGCCTGAAAGCTACGCCGGCAATATGCTGAGTCCACTAACTCGTCCTCTCTCTATGAAGCTGTACCGAGATATCACAATAAATATATATTTAAAAAAGCATAAATACTAGAGCAGAAGCAAAAACAAATTCAACTGTAAATGCAGCGCGTTTAAACTCAGAAGTCATTCAGATTCAGATTCAGAGGGACGTGCGGTGATATTTCGAGTGACGCCGACTCGACAGTATGACACTTTGTGCCTTTGTTTCTGTTTGTGAAGACGAGCCGCTGTGGCTCAGCTTCAATGAAGAAAAAAAAGAAGAAACGCTGCGAAGCAAAGCACAACATCTGTGTTACTTGGGAAACGTCTGAGTGCTCGATTACTTCTTTTTGCACTGTTTAACTGTTTAAAGATTAAGCATCAGTGCATACACAACAACACCATTTCAGATTATCACAGTGGGCACCCTGAAATGTTCATTTCCTGTCACAGAGATCCTAACGGTTCTTTCCATAATGACAAATTGTGAGTAATGCCTGGAGCGTGGAGGGCTGACAGTATCCACACACGTCTGAGGCTATAATTTGTTCACTGGATCATCATTATGTGTTCAAATCCTTAAAAAAGAGTCACATTTTAAATGAGTAATGAGTGAGGTGATGTGGGAACAAGTTCTTCATGTTTCATCTGAATTGTGTGTGCGTGTAAAAACCCTTCACATTCAGTCAGACGTAAAGTCGAGGACACTTTGACTTCAGTTTCTTGTGTTTGTGTGCAGCGCAAACTAAACTAACTGTCCAAATTTCCCGGCATCCATGTATCGATGTCCCTTTCTGATGTGTATGTACATTTTGTTTGTTAAAAAAAATAAATCCAAAATGACCTAACCCCAGTTTACTTGTGCTATACATGGAAATGAGAGTTAATGATTAAATATAAAGCATGACCTTGGGACTTTCTCATAAAGTGCTTGTTAAATAAAAGAAAAACTATTCAGATTTTAGTGTACGGTAGTTCTTTTGTTTTATCCTTCTTCCTCCTGGTGTTTCGCTGGTGTCCCCAGAAAAGTGCTTTGGTTGTTGAAAAGGAAAACTTCTTCATTATCAGCTCTTCTTTATTGTCCGTGAAAATAAAAATACATGAAAACAGCTGATTTTCAGTCAGAGCTGATGGCAGGAAATCCTGAACCAATGCAAAAAGATATGAGAGATGTCGATGGCGGCATATTCGCAGCTTTTGCGCGAATCTGCGCATTAGCTCCCATTTCTGCAGTCTGTCCACACACTCATACCAAAAGTGTACCTGTACAGGTAAGAGCATGAGTGTTGGGATGTGTGTGTTTGTAGTGTACTGTGAAGGAGGGCGTCAGTCTGTTACACCAAGTTCTCAATACCAGGCAAAGGCTGCTGTATCTGCACAGGAGGGTCTGTGCTGCCGGCCTGCTGGGCGAGCTGCAAGACGGGCATGTTGCACAGCGGGCACACTTTCCTCACCTCCAGCCACTTAATGAGGCACCTGGAGGAAAGAAAAAGCACAGCGGTTATGGTTAAAAGCAGGGACGAAAGAAGTGAGCAATTCAGTAAAGTACAGAGGGTACAGAAAATAGAAGATAGCAGCTTGTAAGCAGGAAAAAGCAGCAGAATCAGAATCCGCTTTATTAATTATTATGTGTGCACATATAAGGAGCTGGGCTCTTTGCTCTCAATGTACGTAACGCAATAAATAACTGACAACAGCAACATGTGTGGCATATTTACATGTGCAGTGGTGCAAAGTGCCAAGATGTTTTAAATGAACAAGATACTGCACGTTTAAATCAATTTAGGGAGCATGCCATGACATAGTATTTCCACCAGTGGGCGCTGATAAATCACTTTATTAGCTGAAATCTCACATCGTGGCGGCATGGTGTAGTGGTTAACGCATTAGCTTTACAGGGGGGTTACACTACTGTGTTAAATCTACCCCATAGGTACGTCACAACCACAGAGCCGTTTGACAGAAATAAAGTAACTAAGTAGGCAGAGCTATGAAGAAATGCACTGACACTTTTGTCAACAAATAAAAGCAAGACGAAAACATTTAGGTTAGACACATACATTTGATCAGCCTGTTTTTTTTTTGTGTTTTTTAAAGCTAAAACTCAACCAAAACTACAAGAACTTAAATTAGCCTAAATTATGACTAAAACTAAGTATGTGTTAAGTGTTACACACAAGTCTCAGGAGGGGTCACAAGCTAGTGACGTGCCGACTCCAACCCCATATAAATGGTAGAGCATCTGGTATAAAATCTGTCCCAAATCAAAAACACGCAGAGCGGAAAATAAAGGGGGCAAATAAATGTAAAATCTCACACACCAAAGACAACTTTTTTTTTTCAGGGTTTAACCTAAAATATTTGTGTTTCCAGTCTGCGTGTTCTCCACATGCTTGCATGGCTTTCTCCAGGAGTTTTATTTCCACCCGGCCTAATGGGGGCGCCCATTTGAAAACGTTCTTTGCCACAAGTTTCATCAAACACATCTAAGTAAATATGTGTTTGTTGGTTTGTTGTTTTATGATCTCAATCTTTTGGTCCTTACCCAGAGCTCATAATAATAATTAAGTGGTCAAATGTAGATGGCCAGAGGCTTTGCTTCCTGTCTCCCAGTGGCTGTGTTCGAGAGGAAAATATGGAGCATATATCAGCTCATAAACTAGGAAAAAAAAAAAATGCAGGTATATATATTTTTTTATATTTTAGATTAAGCTATAAATCTTCACATACATTTGCAATCTGTCGCATCTATTTCTAGAGCCGACCAAAGTGGAGCCAAAATCCACGTAAGGAGACAGCCAGGTGAGAGGAGATTTATTTCCAGCTCTCAGAGTGCAACACTTTAAGCCATTAATACCCACACACACACATCTACAACTGTGTGTACACATTCACAAGTCTTGATACAGATTTTGATTACTCGCAAGGATTAAGACAAACATATCTCCAAATTCACAAATAATTCTGTTCTTGCATGACTCACTAGCACTTCTCTTTATTACATTTCTTTTTTCATTAACCAAACACAGTGGAACCCTATTTTGTATATAATTTGCCTCTCTTGTCATCATTTGTAAAAAGATCTACCCAACAAAGCCTTCCTCAATAAACCTCTTCCTCTCTGCATTTCCTTACCTTGCTCTAGAGCAGAGCAGAGCAGTGTATATATATATAGAGGTGAGGGGTCACTACTCTTGCAGCAACTGCACAGAAAAACTAGGCCAAGGGAGGCATCGTGCTGATATAATGAACTCTAGTTGAAGTAGGAGGGCATGGGGGGGAAGTGTGGGACAAACAGGCTGAAGCAATCCAACATGTCATCTGCAGTTCCCAATTCATAAACACTGGGCTTTAGTTTTATGTCCAAAAAACATGCAACTACAAGGCATTTCCTGTTGTTGGCTTCCACACGAACACAACAGCGTGACAATAATTTATGTGCTCAAATTGTGGTCATAAATATTTTGTACTTGCAAATCAGAATGTGTAGTTGTGAGTTTTGTAACCTTGTAAACCAAAATATTTGAAAAGTTTATGTTTGTGCATCTGTAGAAGAGAATTGGTGTGTGTATAAAAAAGATTTGTGTTTGTAAAAAATATTTACACAAGTTACAATTTTTTGTTAAGATCTGGTTACAGATACAAAGCAAGAAACTACATGTAAAAGTTCTCACTCAAGTTCCCTGGCTGTGTGTGACTTTCGACTTATACGTGCGAATTTTGATCCAATTTTTCTTCCTTTCAGCTGATTGGTCAATGTCATGTCAATCACAAATTTAACTATCTAATCAGAGAACAGATGGGTTTGGCTGTCAGTGGGTCATTTTACCGAGCTGCAGGTCCTGGAAGGGTAAAGGCCCTTTCACGCGCCAACAGTCTGTGCGTGTCCGAGTTTGGTGAACTTTTTGTCACAGGTCTATTTGCTTACACAGGGACCTCCAGAGCCTTTTCAACGGCTTTCAATGAGCCTTATTGGATATTCATATAGAGATCCACCAGCTTCAAACTGTATTACCCTTCCAAGACCTGAAGCTCAGTAAAGTGCCCCTCTGACAGCCAAACTCTTCTCTGATTGGATAGTTACATTTGTGATTGACATGACCAATGACCAATCAGCTGAAAAGAAGAAAATTTGGGTGAAAATTCATACCTCAAAAATCACACAGGGAACTTGAGCGCAGAGTTTTTTACTTTGTATCTGTAAGCAGACTTTAACAAAAAAAAAAAAAAATTCTAACTTGTGTAAATACCTTTTACAAACACAAATTCTAATCTATAGATGCACAAACATAACATTTTCAGATATTTTGGTTTACAAGTTTACAAATCTGAGTTCACAACTACACATTCTGATTTACAAGTACAAAATATTTATGACCACAATTTGAGCACATAATAATTGTTCACCTTAAGTCTCTGAAATTGCAAAACAAATCGTATTTACTATACCTAAAAAGCAGGAAAATCAATGGAAATACACCATCCAGATAAGGAAATCTATAATGACTCGTTTGTCATTGACTGGATGTGTACAAACGTGTGTGTGTGTCTGTGTGTGCATGTCAATAACACCGTGTACTTACTTCCTATGAAAGGCGTGTTTGCATGGACAAATCCCCAGCTCATCTTTCTGTTTGAACTCCTCCAAGCACACTGCACAAATCTGAAAGAGATGGGGGGATTTAGGAGGTGCTTCCTGTATAAAGCCATGCATCACCTTTAGCTTTGTGTTAGTGAAAAGAACACACAAATTAAAAAAAAAAAAAACTTTTACCAACAACACCAAACACTTAACAAAAAACCCTCAAAACCCCTTGAAAAAAAACCCCAAAACCCCGGGAAACAGTAACTGACCAACTATGTCCTGTTGCATAACTCTGATGCAACTCTCACTGGGGACTTGTTCCGTTAGCGGCCAAGAGGCCACACATTACAGTAGTAATGCTTTTCCTCTTTTCAACAGGAAAACAATCTAACACTGTAATGTGGATGGTAAGAGATTATCAGTTCATTTCTGGAGGTGCAAGTTAGAAAAGCTGAGAGATCTTCAGATCTGGTTTGACTGAAACAGGAAACCATACTGAAGTCCACATTATGACTAAGATTCATGACTTTAAACTCGATTATATGACAGTAACTATTTCTGGGCAGTTCAGCCAAAGTTCCCTGAAAAAAAGACTTTGTCAGGGTCATTGAGAAATTTCTGATGAGCAGGATGTGGATGCAAGTTTGGTTTAAACAAAAACACTTTCAACTAGCGTAACAGGTCACCTTATAGTTTTAGCTAACGGTTGTGGTTATGTGGGATTCTTGGAAATTAGGAACTGAAACATGTGGGGATGGAAAGAAAAATAGTCCACTGATCCATTCACCCCACCTCCAACTGTAACTTCTATTTTGGTGGCTTTAGATGAGCGTGATGATGAGCCCTCGACCTTTAACTGGGTTGAGAATACATCCTGGGTTTGTAATGTTGCAGCAATATTATGATAGCCTAACATGAACAACACTGGCTCAAGCATCCCCTTCCCCCTGATTTTGAGTAACTGCAGGCCTTTCATCAAAGAAACAATGCAGGCCTTTCATGTAGTAGCTGGAATTCAGTACTCATCACCATTCCCCTATGGGAGACCAGCAGAGAAAGTTATTTCTGCAACTCCTACAGAATCTATCCATCTATACATTTTCTTCCACCAATGCAGTTCAGGGTTACAGATTTACTAGAGTCTATCCCATCTGTCTCAGGGTGGAAGGCAGACTACAATTAGTTTTTCCCCATACAATTCTGAGTTTAAATTAACTGGCAACTTAAGAAACCATCGTTAAACCCAGATTTATCTTCATTACAACTGCTTTGGGAGCACTAGGAGAGCTTCCTAGCTGTCTTGGAAATGTGGCCAGACTGATTTCAAATAGGTCGCCATTAAACCCCATGCCTGTGCATGACCGTCGGTGACGCAAGTGTAATTATGACGGAGATGCTGACGTGAATCTATTGCGGGGCAAATTATATACAAACGCCCAAGAACCATACGTCACACTAAGAGCTATGTGAAGTGCTACTTGTTTCAGGCATGCCAACTACAGTCGATCAAAACTACATCACCTGTGAATAAGTGATGTCCTTTCAGCTGGGTTTCTCTTGGAGTAAGTAGAGCGCGTGTAAAAATCTTACTATCTATCCATGTCATCTATGGCCAGTGGAAGTAAAGTCTAGGAAAGTAGTGTGAACTCTGAAATGGATAAACTGTTGGTCTTGAAAGCCTTTACAGTAGAGGCTTTTAATGATGTGCTCACTGGCTATTTAAACTGGGCAACATTTTCTCTCTCTTACTTCTATTTTACGAGTGGTGAATGGATGACTGTGGATGAAAAGAACAGTATGGGGCCCTTAGCTTTCACTCATGAGGAGTTTTGGACACAGAACAGTTCTCTGTTAAGATGTCAGCTTTGCTCTCTTTATTGGTGAATAGATCAGTGTTCTTGTTTTTCTCAGTGCCTTTTTCTGTGGCGTCACCCTCCCGGCTTAGATGTGACATCGTCGGCCAGTTTTTGACAGAACCTATTTTTTCCACTGTTAAGTGGATTAATCCTGCAAGCTTCCAAAAACTGCACATAAAAAAAAAAAAAAGACACAGACTTAATTTTATGGAAAAACTTTACCCTCTTCTTGATTTTATTAAAGCAAGAACAGGAAATGAACGCTAAGCAATGCTCTGCACATACAAATTTACCAGACAAAGAGCGTTCTTCATTCAAGTCAGTGAAGCAACAGAAAGAGATTAAATTAACAGGTAGAGTAAAAGACCATCAGAGGGTCAGTATTATACTTAAAACAAAAATGTAAGAAAGAGCAGACGTGTGAAGGACTCCAGTCTCCTCATCTCCAGTGATGAGAACATGTCGCTTAGCACGCTGGGACCACAATTAACACCCACCTTCTTACCACTTTCTGCTGTGTAAAGTACTAAGAAGAACATTAATACCAAGAGTTTCAGTTTCCCCATCTGCAGATGTTTACTTTCATTGCTATCACTGCATGTTTAAAAATAAAAAAAAAAGTTCAGAGGAAGCTGAAGTTTATGAAGATGCACTTACTTTAAAATCAGGTCACTAATCTTTAGCCAGCATTAAAAAAAACATTTATCATAACGGGAACACACAACATGTCACATACAGTTAAAAAGTGTTTTTAAAGCTTCACCAATGTAAAAGTCCACTCGCCAAAACCCATCAGTGACAATCAAAATTACACTAAATAATGTATTAGATGTATTCTTTGAATTTAATGCAAAAATATTTTTTTAAAAAACAAACAAACAAAATAAAATCCTTAAAAAGCAAAATTAACCCTGTAATGCCAAATGTACCTTATTTGATACATGAGTTTATGATATTATATTATGAATCTAATCCTTTTTTAAGATAAAATGTGAGCAATAACTTGTACAAATTACAAATGAATACAAATTAACACATTTTGTATTCGTCAGAAACTTTAATAAACACTCTAGTTTCAAATAATTTTACTTTTCTGGGCTTTACAGGGTTAAAACAACTGAATGTTTACAGTAGGCAGTTGTTGCCATTTGCTATCTGTATTCTTACATACATATACTCAGGCTATTCATCCAGTTCAACATCAATAAGTGTCAACATATTACCAACAACCTTATCAAACTGATAAAGCAAATTACACAGTGCTAGATAAGATGAATTTAAGATAAAGATATGAAATTGTTACCTCTGCCCTATATAGATAGGAAAATGCAACAACAGCAAATAGACACACAGTGTTATGTATGTCAATGCTCAAACACGACAGGCAAATTTTATGCAAGTCTCAAGGCGTGACTTTTTTTTTATTATCAAAGTCATTCAGGAGTGATGTGTCTGTGCAGCTTTTCCTATTTTAAAAAACGTCCCAACCAACACGGCACACTTGGCAGCTGGGGGGAGGGTTTCCAAGCAGCTCGTATATTTTTAGATGCGTGCAGTTGTTTATAACTACAAATACACACACATAAAAAAATGTCTGAGAAGACACAGAAGCATTAACTTCATGTGGCGCTATTACAACAGCTACGCTTTACATAAAACCAACCAACAACATGTAAGGCGGTTAAATGTAGACATGGATCAAAGCCATGTTAAAAAGAGCACCAGCTTAGGATAGCTGTTCAAGTTACAAACTTATATAAACACTGAATGGGTTCCATATTACACTGCTATGCTATATATTGCAGAAAAGACCAAATCCACGCAGCAGGTAATCCTGTGAACCTGGAACTAGGTCAGCCTTGTGTGCGTATATATATTACTGTCCTTAAACACAGGTTGGTTACTCACACGCTTCAATCACAAGACACTTTGTAATGCTTTCTCTCTTGATTCCTAATAACATAAATAAAACCCCAAAGCCTGATGGGACAGCAGGAAATTCCAGCACGGCTGATGAGAAAATATGGCCAGGCCTGTGCCAAAGCACACACAGAGATGCTATTTGTTGACATTTCATTTTCACTGCTCTGTTAAAGAGTTGAACCGATGCAGCTTTACTTCTGTGTTTGTAATTTTCCAACCAGACTGAGCTGACACCGAGCATTACGTAATAATAACAGGGAGGAACGTTAATGCTTTAACTTCACGTTGCTTGTTTTCACATGACAATGACTGAGGACACGCGTTGAATGTCAGCTGACAAACGATGCGTACGTCATCACTGTTGTCAAACCAAATCTTTACAAACCCTGTTCAAACACGGTGAACGCCCGCTCCGGATCTTTTTCGCGGACGTTGCACTCGTTTTACATTGTGGGCCACATACGGCTCACTTTGATGTTAATCCCAGAGATATCTTAATATTAGAAAAAGAAATGCAATTTCAACAGCATGTGTCAGTTTTACTATAGACAAAATAATGCTGCTGTAGTAAATGAAAAGAAACGTTCGAAAAGAAAGTTCTGCTGGCTCATTGCCCACAGTGTCCTGTAATTATGAAACTGAACGTTTTTTGTAATTCACAGAAAAAAATCCTTTTTCTTTTTTTTCTGCGACTGTGGATTCATTGTGAAAAAACCTATTACCCCACCCATTAAATTCGAACTGAGTATTTATCAGTAGGAAAAGCAGTAAAACCTATACAGCTACAAGTCCAAAATCTATGCCCTCCTTCACTTGTTCCAAAGCCAACCAGCGGGCCAGATTGGAGTCTTTCCCAGGCCAATTCTAGCTCCTGGGTCTTATGTTTGACGCCTCTGCTCTAAACCTTTTTGTAACATTTAATTGTTGCTTCACAGGCCCAGAGCTTGGAACTTTGTTTTAAATTAAATGACGACCCAGGACATCGTGGGCTTCTATGCAAGTACAAGACTACGAGGGTGAGATAAAAACCTGAATAAAAACACACAGTGGGGCTACAGTTAACTGACTGACAGGTTCAAAATGAACAGAGACAGCGTCTGCTGCTGACGTTGCTTGACAAACTGTTTGTCACAGTAAATAGCTGCAGCAAGCTTTGACAGTGATGCCTGATATTAACCAACGAAACAGAAACGCGCTTACCTCATGCAAATTTAGCTCTTTGACTTTTTCCTTCTGAATGACCTAAAGGTACGACAACAAAAGAAGACCCATTAGTCAGATTTACACTGTATGGGGATAATTAAAACCAGTTCCTGAACACAAACATCACAATATTAGACGCAAAAATGTGCGTTTAAGATAAAAGAGGGATAACAATCAGACAGACACAGTGCCCAAAACAGGTGTTTACACTCTATGGTGCCATGTTTAGATGCTTTTTGCATGCTGGTAATACACAGTATTACATAATTTAAGTTTGTTTACACCTTCCATCTCTCTCTCTTTCTTTACACGCTATTATCTATTCACATCTTTTACATAACCCTGACTTTTCCAGCTCTTTACTCTTATTCAGAAGTGGTAGAAGTGCATGCATTCTTGCAAAAAACTTTGTTTTGACATGAGCCAACTCAAAACCTTTCAAATTATTTCAGCTGCCTAATTTGAAATGATGGTCAATGAACAGCTGATACAAAATAGACACTGCAGTGATACTTCATTTCTACTGTGCTGTTAACTACAAATAATGTTTTATGTCTGAAGTTGGTGTGTGTGTTTTTTTCTTACTTGTTTGTAAGCATATAGCTCTTTGTGCGCCTGGTGCCGTAACCTGGGGAGAAGTAAAGACAAAACACCCTTTTGATTAATAATTGGCCTCCTTCACTTGACTCAATAACACAGAAACAATCCATACATGCTGAAAAAAAAATAAAAAATTCCTAGAGTCAGTCTACTCTAGCTTATCAGCGGGGGTGCTTTAATTAAAATGATAAATACTGTAATATCTTGGTGTAAATGACTAGTCCAGAAATTATTTAGCCATGAGACAAAGCAGTGCGCAACCATGAGATATGTTTGGGTTGTGCATTTTTCTCGTGGGTGAACGAGTCCTGTCTCAGGCAAGCTTCACCCTCTCACACAGGGTAAGTAAAATATTTCTAAAGCAACATGTTTTAAATCTTTTTGACTAGCAACGCAAAAGCTGAGAGCAGAGAAGAGAGTGAAGAGAGAGACAATGGATAAGAGAGGTGAAGAAGAGAGTGCAGACACGGAGATGAGGGAAGGTTTACAAGACGGTAGTGAGACCTACTATGATGTATGATTTGGAGATGGTGGCACAGACAAAAAGACAGGACGATGAGCTGAAGATGCTAAAATTTACACTGGTAAAATTTTTACCAGCAGGGATTAGAGACCAGTATTCAGAGTTAAAGCAGCAAAGCCGAGATGGATTGGTGCAGAGGAGGGCTAATGGATATATTCAAAAAAGGGTGTTGAAGATGGAGCTGCCAGGTAGGAGGAAAAGAGGAAGATCACAGAAGTTCATGGGTGAGCAACAGAGAACATGCAGAGGGTTGTTGGAGGCAGACAAGTCACTGTGGCGACCCCTAAAGGGAGCAGCCGAAAGGAAAGAAAGAAGATGATGAAGGAGAATGCAGCAGTAGGCAAATGACATATTAACAGATACCCTTGTTTTCTTGTCAAAACAAACACTGAACCTAAGGTAAAATATCACATCACCCAAAACACAGCGGATCATACGTTAAAAGCATTACTGCAGGTTGCCGGGGCACTCTACAAAAGCTTGCACAACAAGAGTGCCGGTCGATACAACGCGAGTTTAAGCTACAAAAAAACTCAGAAAGTCAGACAACAGGAAAAACACTGGATAAGAGGTTCTAGGTACTGATAGGGAGAATAACATATGCACACAAAAAAAACCAACTAAATAAAAAATTAGGGAAGGGAAAAAAAGAGCAAAAGAGATAGGAAAAATTCATAGGTTTGTAAGATTTACCTCCATTACAAGTAACCTTAACCTCTCGCAGCAGAGTGAGAGGAATCTGTAAAACAAGCAGCACAGTCTAGGAGAGAAACTGACATTTTGAAAGAGGTCAGCAGGTAAAGGTGCAGAGACTCCCAATGGTAGGGGACAAGGTCATGGGAGGGTGTCATGGGTGACTGATGGGGGGTGGGGGCACCCATTAGCCCACAAGTAGAACGTAAAAGTGGGCAAAATTGGGAGAATACTTAAATATGAAAACCAGGTGGAAATAGGATAGAATTACACCGCAGTCAGTGCCACCTACATAAAAACATGTGTCATCTGCCCTGTGGTATCATGAGCGCCTAATGAATATTATAAACTGCAGTGATGACTAACAGATTCAAATATACTTGCTGCATTTGTTCACAGTGACTATTAGTGCTCCTTTTCCTCATTACAGAAACAGCCAGTACTTAAGAGACTCTTTGAATGTTTGTGCAAACTGAACTGCATATTTCACACCTGTGTGTGTATGGGTTAGAGACTGGCTGTGAGATGTGGTTGAGTTTTTCTGTGAGAGTCTGCCTTCTGTCAAAATGTATCTGCGTGTATACGTCTACTGGAATGTCGCAAGTCAACTCCAACATGTAACTTCATCTTGGCTTTCTCACCACTGCCAGTGATGCTTTACTGCACAGAAACCATAAGATTCCCCCTTCATGGTGGTGTGAGCCAGTCCACAAAATATTTTCAAAATATGGAGCAATGTGTCTTTAAAAAAAATAAATAAATTTACTATTATCTGACACCATGAAAAAACATATACATATACTCATAACCGATTAAGTCCTTTGGGAGACTGCATCTTTAGAAGCCTTTTAATGGAGCCAAAACTGCTCGTTTGCATTTAGAGAGTGAATCTGGCAATCTCAGCTTTTAGTACTGAATCATTGGACTGCATCAAAGTCATTAAGTGTCTCTTTACAGTTACATGAGGAATAGTAAGGACACAAGAGGAGTTAATCTACTTACCATTTGTCCTGCAAGACAGGACATGACAAGACGGCGAGGGGAGAAAATTTTGGGCAACTGCTGCTTCTCACTGTTTTAGATAAAGAACGCTGGGCATTATTTCTGTTCAGTCTGCTGCTGCCAGGATAAAAACCCCTGTTGCAACAGCAGATGGGACAATTTGATTAGACCAGTCGGCTTACAAAAGGAGCTAGCAAGGGAATGAAACCATGTCCGCACTAATACATTTTCATTTTAAAAAGCTGAACTTTCTGGATGTTTATGGCTAGTGTCCACATGGCCCTGACTCCTACAGCAAAGTTCTGGGAATGCTGCTGGACACATCTTAACTTGCGCTTTTGCACATTTACCAGATGTGTTCCTACTTCTGGGAATTCTTAGTTGAGTTCAGTCACAAGCAGAACAGGCAGAACAGATACAAGGTGGGATATCAACTGACCTGCTGTGAATCCTCCAGACATTTGTCTGTTCTATATTATTCAAAGTAGGAGTGCCGCAGATCAAAGCCACTTTAATGTGAAGTCCAGCTAATTAGCTAATTATCTTTTAGCGAACGGTTCTGCTAGCTCATAGCTCATTGTGTGAAGGCTGGGGATGTCAACATACCAGAGCTTTAAACTCGCCAAAAGAAGCATCCTGTTTTGTTCTTTTGTTAAATTAACATAACGTTGCCTCTTAATGTTACAGACAAGCGGGACTGACACCGTTTGCTGCCATGCTTCAGCATTACTGCTATCTTTTTTTTAAACTAGCTACAGTCACTAATTCAATGATAGCTTAACGGACAGGCAATCTGGTCTTTAAGTGATGACGTGATAAACCCTGCCTCAAATGTTTATTATAAATATTAGATCAGCACTAGCAGGTCTCCATGGAAACAGTTGCCATAATCAGTGTCTTTACATAGATGAATATCATTAAATATTAACGATAACATATATTTAAAGTTACATTGAGGAAATTTGTTATTTCAGAAGTGTGTGTCAAACTGGTAGCCCTTCACATTAATCAGTACCCAAGAAGTAGCTCTCACTTTCAAAAAAGTTGGTGACCCCTGGTCTATAACCATCGGGAACCCTCACGTTAGCTTTTATTGGGTGGAAAAGAGTTAGCATTCATCCTCCAGCTTCACTGTGTTTATATTATGCTAACCATACCTCCGTCGCTAGCCACCAAGTAGCACATCATTACGTACCAGCTAGCCCAACTTCAGTAATCGTACAAACGTCACTACTGTCTTCATTACATTTTAATTTTTCAGAAACCCCTCAGTCAGAACATGGTGTATTATGTTTAGGTGGAAACTAGCGAGCTAACTCCCTGCTAACTTCTAACTCCATTAAACTTCATAAATCCTGTTTCTCATATATGTCTGGATGTTAAACTTAATTGTTACATATGGTAGAGCAGCCACACTGATCATTTTATTAAAGATGAAAAAATTGAGACAATTCGTAACTGTCAGTAAATGCCATAGTGTTTGTTTGACTTTGGGACCTGAAGGGTCCAAACTCGGACCCGGAAACAGCTAATGACATCAGACTTAAAGACCGGATGTGGCTATGCGGTAACATTTAACTGTGTGCACCGGCCAGGTTAATATATAGAACAACAGTTGGACACTTTTATGTTGTTGAAGCAGCAGCGTTACTGACCTCATGATGGGCTTTATAAAGATCAGGGAGTCGGTATCTCAGCTTCTTTACCAAGTCTGTTGCGTTGCCGTGGCTGCGTGTCCACCTATTTGCGGTGCTGTGTGACGTTGTGTAGAGGAGGTGCAAACGAGTATCTAGATTTTTATCTTATGTTAGAGGTTTTTTTTTTGTTTTTGTGGACAACCCTACATGGTGCACACTCTGCCTACAGTACCGCTTTTTTAAAAAAAAACATCGCATTTTCAAAATTTTGGTACTAAATTCAAAATTAAGTATTGGCCTCATCTGGATAGCCCAACACAGATTTGGAAGCAGTCAGTATTTGCCGTCCTCTAATTAAGCACTCCCCTACCACACGACCTTTTCTAGAGAACAAGAACACATCAGCCCTGACTAACAGTGGACATTTCAACGTAGATTATGAATCACAACACATTCACGCTACTTCTGTCGACATGAACAGTTACGCAATGTACGCTTTTAAGCTTTTCAGTAAGTCCAGAGTTCACTTTTGTATCAACACTGAAACACTCACATTGATGGGTATCGTTTTTTGTCTGAAGCAGCGTTTTGAAATGAAAACGTATTAGTGTAGATGTAGCAATCTCTACCTTTTCTTTTAAGGGAAATAATTACACTAAAGTTGCTGTGCTCACAAAGGGGCTTAAAAGAAAGATTAGTTACAAGCAACATGTTTAAACATCAGTGGAAGTTTAATGTATATCCAAAAGGTTTATGTTAGGTTAACTGGTAATTAAGCAGCAAAAAAAGAATAAAAAAAAGTTAGAACTAGTTTCGTTGACGCGTAGTGCCATGATCATTACAATATATCAAAAGCCACTTTGGATATCAGCCATTTTAAAATATTTTTAAGATATCAAATTGTTATATATATCACAGAAACTTTCTCCAAACTGTGCTGTTGGAATTTGTTCTCCACTTGGGAAAAAACTATTAGTGAATGCTTATTAACACACATTTCTCAAAAAAAGGAAGAAAACAGGAGCTGATTTTTTTTTTTCCCCCACAAAGCCTCAGCTGAAAACGGGAGTGACAAGTGCCATAGAGTATGTTGTTAAAGGGCTACAAGGTTATGTCATGTAACCAACTTGCACATATGCAAGAGCATTTCCATGATTCTGCATTACTAGTTATAAAGAACTCATTAGCATTAAGCCATTTTCAGTACTCAACATCTCCTCACATTATGCAAAAATTATGGACAGAACTAAAGTGAAACGGTACAAGGGCAATTCTGAATGAATGTGAGGCAAACAGACCTAGAGAAAGCACTAACGCGCCGTTACATAATGACGGATTTTGAGTATTAACATGTGGCTCTCGTCGTTTTCAAGTCTCAGGTGAGCACTGGTGCTGATGGTTTGGTGGTTGAGTGGTAAGCTGTCTTCAAAACCACCATCGTCTTCGAAAACATACTTCACACAACCTCTTCTGGACAGAGCTGTGTGAATTACAAATGTGCATGCAAATTCAAAGCCTGCTGGGATTGATTTACAGGAATGGGATAGCAATGATTGGAATTTGCTTCCTGATTTGCACATGTAAATTAATTTGTAAGTTAGGCAAATCTGGAAGAGCACGGGGTTGGTTTGTTGTTTGGCTTCTCAAGTTGACTGATTTGCCAATACCAACACAAAAATCAATAAATAAAAATAATAAAAAAAAAAAAAAAAAAAAAAAAAAAAAATAAAAAAAAAAAAAAAAAAAGAAAAAATACAAAAATGTGTCTCTTTAAAATGATTAATAAATATTTGTATCTTCCATCCTAGTTTTTCAGAGAGCGCATGCGGTACTAACACCAGATTAATCTGATGCACACACTAATGTTGCCTGGCCGACAGAAATCCCTGTATGACACTTTATGCCACAAACCCGCATGCTAAAGTGGCATTTCTCACACACACACACACACACACACACACACACACACACACACACACACACACACACACACACACAATAAAAATTCCAATCCTCCGCTGATCCCAAGCTA
>VURO01018384.1:6981-19467 GCA_015108175.1 Pelvicachromis taeniatus
TCTGTCTGTCTGTCTCTCTGTCTGTCTGTCTGTCTCTCTCTCTCTCTGTCTGTCTGTCTGTCTGTCTGTCTGTCTGTCTGTCTGTCTCTCTCTCTCTCTGTCTGTCTGTCTGTCTGTCTGTCTGTCTGTCTGTCTGTCTGTCTGTCTGTCTGTCTGTCTGTCTGTCTGTCTGTCTGTCTCTATCCCTGCTCAGTCACCTGCCACCTTTCTCAGATCACACCTTACCTTATTCTTATTAGCCTCCAGAAAAGCCATTAAAGCCTAACCTCAATTTCCTCCACGATTATAAAGGGGGAAAAAAACATTCCCTAATTGCAATGATGCAATGCTTCTCGTCTTTTAGATCATAATTTCCTTTTTACAGTATTGTTTCTGCTTTACATGGCGCCCGTGAGAAAACTTGATGACTGTTGAGCCAGAGCATGTCAGTCTCTCATGCTATACTTGCTGTTGTGAGGGGTTAAACTGTGCTGTGTCATTTGTCGACAGCCCGCCTGAACACGTCCCTTTAGTGGTGGGATGAGTCAGCCTCGTTACACAGCTCAGGGAGCACACTCTGCCTTCCCTTTTCCCGCTAAATAACGTAAATGGCCCTGTCCCTCGTTATATTAGGGGAGCAGCGGGGGGAGCTGAGACATGTGTAAAGGCACACAGATCAACAAAGTAGTCACCCATGCAAACACACAATCAAAAGTAGACAGACACAGAACGCCGATTATCCATCCAACAGGTTATTCTAATCTCTTCTCGGCTGGAGACGCTTATTTTTTTCTCCCACAAATAAAAAAGGGAGAGGATTGTGAACCTTTTTCTTTTGCATGTGTCTTTCTGTGCGTGCACGGTGTGGCTCTCTGCACGAGCCCCACATGTGCCACCCCATACCACCTGAATGCCGAGCAGATCTACCCCCGCTCCAGAGACGACGGAAAGAGCAGGAGTCAATTGAAATGAATAGGCAACCCAGTGCATGGTGGCTCAGGCTAAATGGAAATGTCAAGCTCTCAACAGATCCCCTTTGTTTGTTTGTAGAGTGCCCTGCCTCGCTGGGGAGCCCAAACAGAATAATGCAGAGCCTGTGACAGTCAACACCTCACTGTTTCCATTTTATGTCACTCCCCCTCTGTTCAGCAGTATGTACACAGAAAGGAAAACTGATGGGCAGAGCTACAATAGAGAACGCGAGGCAATGGATTGAAGGTGACGTCCATTATTGTGTTTGATTTGTAATGGATCTCCATCTGGAAGACAGCACAAAGTTAGCTTTAAACTTTTCCCATATAAAAATGCAGTGATAAGACTGATTAATTCATCCATTTATTCTCTTCCGCTTATGTTTGTAATCACCAACTAACCTAACCACACTATTCTATTTAATTTTATTTACATAGCGCCAAATCACAACAGTTGCCTTAAGGTCCTTTATTTTGTAAGACCATACAATCCAAAATCAGTTTAAAAATATAAAGTGAAAAGCACATATTTTTTCATTTATATATCATGCCAGACAAAAATAAAACCCAAACTGTGAAGAAATATCCACCAAGCAAAAGCAGCAAACAATAGCATGACACACAGTGTGACGTCAAAAAAGAGATGAACACTTTAGATGTTGCAGAACCAAAGCTCAGTTTTCCCTGTTCACATGTAAATGTTTACCATGGCAGGAATTCTTTCAAAAGCTCAGTTTTAGTGATCCAGAACTCTGTTCATCTTCCCCAGACATGTAGAATTGAAGCTATGTTTAACAAAATACCCATGTAATACCCTAAAATACCCGTCAAGTCAAGCTGAGTAGGTACTACAGTAGTGTTGAAAAATGAAACCAGCTCCCAAGTGCCAAAAACTGCAGTTCCTTGAATCACCACTTGAGGCTCCAAGAGTGACTCAATCCCCATAAACGCCAATCAAAATGTCCAGCTTCACAGAAGCAAAAATAGAGTATTTATATTTCACAGTAAAAGAAAAAAACACCTATTTTGGTGTCTATAGTGATCACTAACCACATGATGCTATCTCATTCATTATTTTGTGTGCATGACAATCAGGTGACAGCGTAAGGTCAGGTAGATAAGGCCCCAGTTACGCACGTGTGCGTTGAGATAGAAGCAATCTGCAAATTCAGAAAATGTGTTGCAGAGTTTGTTCTAGTGTTAATCAGACAGTAGTGAGTGCATGTGTTTAGGGGAAAACCTGTGATTTGATGAGCATGGCATTCGCGGTCGTCTGCCGCCATGTTGAAATTACTTTTCCTGTTCAAGAGTAAAGGTGTATATGGTGCGACTGTTGTGGGAATGTTGTGTGAATGTTAAATTGGCTATTTTGAGTTATTCTGTAAGTTATCCTTTAGCTGTGTTTTGTTTTTTTGTTTAAGTTATGCGTATTTGAATATGTAAAATCATTTTGAATTAATTTGCATTTATTTTGCTTTTGAAAGAATGCTTTCTGTAACTTTTTGAAGAATGCTTGGTTTAATGTGAGTTGTATGGTGTATATGTTGAGTGAATAGATGATAGCTCAGAAATTGCTCCAGCCTGAGCAAGATGCTAACTTCGGTGTCCTCTCTGTTAATCCACAGTTTTTTATAACTGGCTATGCCGTGCTCAAAAGCCTGTGTGCTGCTAGCTGCCGGTCCACATTTACCCTCGGTGTGGTAAAAAAAAAAAAAAGACGAATTATTTCCCACTGACTGACAGGAAGTCCCTGGGAAATGGATTGGTTAAGCCCCAGTTACACAGGTCTACGGAGTGGTCAGTGGATCCCTGGCAACCACCAGTCGCTAAGGAAAAAAATGGTTCATGAAAACATCCTTGCTAGCAGATTTCTACTGTTCCCCATAGTTTGCATGGAACATATTGACTTGTCTAAAAACACTCACCAGCTGCTAGCTGGTTAAATTGCAAGATTAAAATTATACAGGTGTGACTGTTTGGAGTGACAGAGGGCTGTGACTAAAGAGTTCATTATTTACACTGTTGTCACCTTCACGAATGGGAGCACAAGAGCACAAGCCAAACTTTGCCTCTAAGTTTTGTAACCTCGCATTAGTGTTAGGTTGAAGACAGGAGTGGATTTTTTATCGCTGTTTGAATGATACCGTATCAGTGCAAAAGCTCAGAAATTACCAGATTATATAGATGATGCTTGAAAAAAACAATTCATTTCTGGTGAAAACCTTGAAAACAACTCAGTGATTTGCGTCCAGTTCCCAATCATCCATCCATCCATCCATCCATCTTCTTCCGCTTATCTGGGGTCAGGTCGTGGGGCCAGCAGCCTAAGCAGAGAAGCCCAGACCTCCCTTTCCACAGCCACCCCTCCAGCTCGTCTGGGGGAACACCAAGGTGTTCTCAGGCCAGCCGAGAGATATAATCTCTCCAGTGTGTCCTGGGTCTGCTCCGGGGCCTCCTCCCGGTGGGATATGCCTGGAACACCTCATCCAGGAAGCGGCCAGGAGGCATCCTTGTCAGATGTCCGAACCACCTCAACTGGATGGCCGAACTTCTCACTGGAAAAAAATGCTTCCAGTTCCCATTTTTTCAACTCCTATATCAGCTCAGATATCGAGGTTTTGTCTGAGTCATGACTCCTATCGCTAAGGAAAATACTGTCTGGCAAAACCTCAGCATCACTGTAATGATGGACTCACGGCGATGGTTAACAGTGCAACCAATGACGCAAACGCAAGGTCATCGCCGTTAGCTGTTGTCATTTGAGGTATGGATTACTAAACTGGACCTATTGACCATGTTTGTGATATCAGAGATTTCTGAAGCATTTGAATAAATTAATCTGATCAGTAATATAACATGGTGTATAGTACAGCCCAGTGAGTGAAATTTTGAGTCCTCATACAGTTATGGACGCAGATTGCTAATGTCCTCTCATCCAAATAAAGCCAATTCTGACTTGGGAAAAAGACTGTGATGACCGTATTAATAAAATAAAAGTGCTTAAGAGTCACGTGACTAGACAAGGACAAAAGACAATGTTACACTAAGTAATGAAAGAAAGCAAAAAGCAATTGGCCTACATATAAATAAAATCCTGGCGTCACTAAGTATACTTATACCCCAGTGACATCTCCTAGACCTTGAGCATTGTTGGCTTGTTACCCTAAAGTAAAATTTATCTCACCAATAATCCCAACCCAAAATGCTATGAATGACAAAGAAATAAAGCAAAGCCATACATTTAAGAAGCCAGGACAAGGACATGACATTTTTCCTTCAGACAGTAACTCAGTTAGCTGATTACCAAGATCCAAATGTTTTTTTGGTCCAAAAATCAATGCACTGACTTTGACTTAATGTCCTGCAAACCGCAACAACACTGTGCTCAGTAACTGGGAACAACCAACCAAACTTGACCTCCATTACCCAAATCAACTGCCGTCAGTCAAATTAAAAGAAACTCGGGTTTGTTTTGTTATTAAAGGTTTGTCAAATCAATGGGAAACAATTAAAATACACACACATGACACAAAATCGCTATTTTATCTCTCATTTTGGGTTAATATAAACCTCATAGTGCAAACGATTAAGTACCAAATCTCTGATTGTTTGATTTGACTTGTGTAATCTGGACTTATCTGGCAAAAAAATCAAAAAACAAAAACAAGCAGCTTTAAACCCAAAGAATCGATGGACACAGTCAGACAAGATTCAAGACAAAAGCGACTCAGTTGTGGAGAGGTTAGTGAGCTGTGCTATGAGTGATATGTGTTAAGTTGTTGGGTCTTGTAAGCAGCTTTGACGTTTCTCATTTGTGGTTATTGATTGATTGTTAATGAATTGACGCTTCCCTGATGATCTGTGTGCTTGTATGTACATTTGTGGAGCCACACATGTATTTGTATGTGCATTTGTGTCGCCTGCTGCACATCTTTAGTCGTTATCCAGAGCTGGCTTTGTAATTTCTAATCAGTTGACAGCAGCAGAGGCTGTGAAGTGTGATGTACCAGACTTCAAGCTGCCATATTTAATCCAATCCCAGATCTATTACTGCAGAGGGAGGTACAAGGATCACAGAACACACACAAACACACACACACAAACATACACACACACACCGTGTGGACAGTGACTGCCACTCAGTGCTTTGATGTCTGCGAAGCTGTAGTGTAAAGTGTAATGTTCATGCGTCTTCGGCAGGTTTGACTTAAAGAAGGTTATGCAGCAACAGCAACGCTCAAATGCAGTGTTGTGTGTATTTTATCGTTAGTTAGGTTATTGAACTAATAGAGCATGAAATAGAAATCTTTGGATAAACTGGAAACAAGTGACTCAAAACGTGTCTCTGAATTTTATAATGCACTTACTTTCCTATGAGGAAAAAAAAGGTCCAACTGCATTAAATATATGGCTGCCTTCACCGAACAGAACAGAACAGAAGGTAGCACTTTATCTGAAATGTCTTGAATGTTTTCTTTGACCTTAGCTATAGCGGTGCAGGTTGAACAAGGCATGAAACCACGGTTAAACAGCACCCTAACCTTTGGTAGTCTCATATTATTGTAACATTGATGTCTCAAACCATTTTGGTATTACTTTAAAATAACATAAATTACCTGAAAACACTCACTGACATCGGTCACAAGCATCAAAAAAGACTCATCCCATGGCTCAGGGTGACACCCCTTCAAATAAAGTGGTAGCAAACAGAATTCACGGATCATTGCTTTCAGGGAAAAATAACATTTGTTTTCAAGATGTCAGCATCAACATTTCAGGAAGATAAATAACCTTGGTTATGAAAGTTGATAGCCAGAGTCCATTAAAAGCATCCTGAGCAATAAGCAGCACAGTTTTTAAGAGAAAGTCGACTTTTCACTTCAGGTGTTGAGCAGCCCCGCTGATGGTTGCAATCTATCTTCTAGTCTGTAATTGGTAGACTGGTGTATTTAAAAACACCTACAACCAAAAAAGTGGCAACTACAAACAAAAAAAGACATAGATAGCAATGCAACAATTAAGTAAAGCAAAAGATGATTGCTAGCAAACAAATAATGAACAATGTCTAAGAAATAAAGTGTAAATATTTTAAGAGAAATGCAATGAGCTGGTTGAGAAGACCAACAGAATATCTCAGATATGTTTTGCAGTGAATGTAAGTCAGATTTCTTTTAGGTGATCTTACAAATCACAAGGAATAAGACTATTTGGTGCCTGAAAGAAAAAGCAAGAGAAAACTTAAAGCACACACTGTATCGTGATGAACAAAGTATTGAAACTGAAACTTTTTACTGAAATACATTGTGTAGTCTATTAGAGCACAGGCATAGCGGTGGAAGTCATAATTCGCATCCCTTTGAGGGCTGGATTAGCCACCCATCTGTCTATATGCACAACATCTGGGTATGTTTCTGATGTGATGATGGGTTGCGTCCCATGGGGATATCCTCCCAGTCCTGTATCAGTCCTGTGGCACTGTTTGTCAGTGTCACAATAGTCTGTGTTGATGGTGAAATGCACTGCTCCAAAAATTTAAGGTACCGTAAATTCCGGACTATAAGCCGCTACTTTTTGCACGAGCTTTGAACCCTGCAGCTTATTGTCCGGTGCGGCTTTTCTAAGGCTTTTTCATGATTTTTGTGACATCGTAAGAGGATTTGTTTTGGTTTGTTCCGCCATTTTGCCTGGCGGAAAGGCATGTGATCAGACACGGAAAAGAGTGATATGTTGGTCACATGTCCGTCTGCCAACCAAAGTAGGCACTACTTTGTACGGCACGTATGAATTAGTACAAAAAAGAGACAAGATTAGCAAGCTGGCTCTCGCTGGTCCTGTACCCATATCTGCAGCAGGTCTCCAAGGTGAACAGCCTCTGGCATGTTAGAACAAGGCAGCTAAGGGAAGTCAGCAAGTCAGATCCATAACTTCGGGATAAGAATTGGCTCTAAGGGCTGGGTCGGGCGGGCGGCGGTGCGCGGCCCACTTTGCGGGGCTCTTCCGAGGCTGGTGGAGTAGTCGCTCCGTTGCCCTCCACCTGCAAGGCAAGCCGTGCACCGCCGCTACTAGCAACTAGCCCGCTCGCTAGCGCTACTAGCCCGCTCGCTAGCGCACCTGCGGCTTTTAGTCTGGTGCGGCTAATGTATGAACAAAATATGATTTTTTCATAATTTCAAGTTGTGGGGCTAATATTCAGGTGCGCTTTGTAGTCCGGAAAATACGGTACACTTAAATCAGAGTATAGCATCACTGTTAACCTTCTGAAATATCTAGTCAACGAGCAGAGTGGGTTGTCAATTAGTTTCAGCTGGTTTGGTGTTAATGAAATGACCAACAGGTGCACTAGAGGGGCAACAATGAAACAACAGGGATGAAAGAACAGGAAAAGTTTTACAGGCAGAGATCACTGACATTTTTTCCCAACATAATTTTTTCTTACTGTTTTTTCAATAGTTTTGCATTCGGCTAGTGTTAGTGTCACTGCTGGTACCGTGAGGTGATACCTGGATCCTAAAGAGCTTGTACAGTAAGTCCAACTCCATCAGGATGGCTTATCAATACATGTCATTGGAAGGTTTGCTGTGTCTCCCAACACACCAGTGGTTTAATCAAACAATCAGAAATGGATGACACAAGAGTGGCCTGAGGGTTCTGTGCTCACTGCCTGGCATTTGGCATAGTAGACCAGAATGTAGGATGCAAGAGATTCATTCAAATGAAGCTTTAATGATGTTAAGGGCATTGTCAACATCTATAAAGCATTGTATCATTTTCAATGCAGTGTCACTGGAATGTGTCGTCATTCGTATTGGTGAATAAATGTTCATCAATCAGTAATGCTAATAGGGCCTGTAATTGTAACTGCGTTTTCTTATACAGTGAAGGTATAGTTTGCAAAGATTATTCATTCTTTCATATTTATGAATAGTCGATTTTGACATCTGACTATATGGAGTGATATAATGAAGATAATAAGAACAACATGATGTATATGTTTTCATATGTGAGTGATGTGAATAAGTTCCACAGGTCTGCCAAAAACCACCCATAAGGCAGGATTTTGTTAGTAATACATAAAATACAAATATAAACAACACAGATAACCTAGTTTTTAAAATTAACAAATGACAAAATATGAGTGTGAATTATACCCGAAACAAAAGGATTCGAGAACAGTCAAAATCCCCCCTCCAAGTCCCAGGGATCATGTCAGATCCACAAACACGTGGCATCCCAGAAGCTCTCAGTTGGATTCAGCTTTGGGAAATCTGAAGTCCAGCCTGTGCGATGAATACTTTTGAGGCCAGGCACTGCACCAGCACATGGAGGCCGCCACGCATAAGTAACAAAAAATAAGTGGAAGCATAGGTCCCCAATTAGATTTTATTAGACAAATAGGAATGAGCAGTTAATCAATTAAACGATGTGTACTGAACTGTCAAATTAAGTACCCTCCTTCCTCGCACTCGGGGACTCATGTTTTTATCAACAATGATGAAATGTTTTCAATTTTAAAAAGTACCAGCAACGATGATGATTCATTTCATTGATTTTAGTCTTTGTCTCTGTCTTTAGTCCATTCGTATTACAGTGTAAGTCAAGCCTGCATTTTGTGTGCTGTGCCCTCTAAGTTTGGGAAGGGTTTGAGATAGGCCTATAAACCTGGCTGACGTGATGGGACTATCTTGGGAGCAATGTGCAATTTGCGGTGATTGGAGAAATGGGATGTGCAGGTCCACGTGAGAGCCAGAAAGCTGTGCTGGTGCCTCTCAGATGCACAGCAGTCAGGCCTTGGTAAATGCAGTCGTGAGCTAAATCACATTCAGGCCTTTTTACACTCCATCTTGGGTATTTACCTGTAAAACAAATGTGTAATAAATCAGTTGGGAGAGAAACTTGGCAGGTTGGATGAGAAGTTATTATGGAGCTTGTTGGGAACATGGAATAAAAATCGAAAAGAGAGGCAAATGGAGAGATGAGGTGCCCTTGCGCTTTGTTTTAGGACCGAAATTGCCGGCAGCAGGATGGCACATACTAGTGAACTCAGCAAATTGCCAAGGCTGCGATGCTGCACGCTGCCTTCCTGTTTTTGTTGTGGCTTCGCTCTTTATTGCAGATAACAATTTGGCCAAAGGCACAGGCAGGTGCTGCTGGAATCACACAGCAGGTGTAGATGAAGGGGATCAAAAAACCAGAGGAGGTAGCAAACAGAATTGGTTGAAGGTTTGCAGAGTAGGAGCTGTTTGAACATGGAAAATACTGTCTGGGAATAATGACAGAATTGCATATTTTTGTATACTGTGGACTGAAACTGAAAGAAAATGTCACAGGGCACAGGGTTCACCCGGCATGCTTTTACCTGCTTTTAGCTGGTGCTGTTAATGTGCTGAAAGATTTTTTTCTTTTTTTGCTAAGTTTTAATTTTCTAGCCTCCTAATTTTGGTGTCTGCTTTTTGTGTTGCGCTTACCTGTCTGCAGTATCTCTATTGTTATCAACTCCCTCTCTGTTGCTGTCTTGTTTATTGCTAGCTCTTTCAATTATCTGGCCACTAACACTCAATTTCTCTGTCTCCTCCCCTGCCCTAACCCATGCCCATACCTTTTCCTGATCTCATCATACATTTTCCTTCCCCATCATTTCCCTATTTCCTCTATCTTCTTTCAATCACCTTTCCACATCCCCCCTTCTCCTCCTCCTAGCTAACATCCTGACCGTGGTAATCCTGTCCCAGCTGGTGCTGCGTCGTCAGAAGTCCTCCTACAATTATCTCCTGGCTCTTGCCGCTGCCGACATCCTCGTTCTGTTCCTCATTGTTTTTGTTGACTTTATATTGGAGGATTTTATTTTGGCAGCACCGCTGCCTCCGTCATTAAATAACGCAGTTCAGGTGCTGGAGTTTTCCTCCATCCACACCTCCATCTGGATCACCGTGCCTCTTACCATTGATCGTTACATTGCTGTTTGCCACCCTCTGCGCTACCACACGGTCTCCTACCCAGCCCGCACACGCAGAGTGATATTCGCTGTCTACGTTGGATGCTTGCTCTCTGCAGCTCCCTACTACTGGTGGCCTGAGCTTTGGCACAGCCTTCCTGGAGTGGGTAGCAGTGATGGAGGAGGGGGCGGAAGAGAAGGAGGAGGAGAAGAGGGCGACCAAAGAACGGTGGCCCAGCACGTCCTTGTGTGGGCTCACTGTGCCACCGTGTACCTCCTCCCCTGCACGGTCTTCTTCTCCCTCAACGCTGTCATTGTGCGTAAGCTCCGCAGACGCCGTAGCTGTTTCCGTCTGCGTGGTTATTCAACCGGCAAGACCACCGCCATCCTCCTCGCCATCACCTCCATTTTTGCTGTTCTGTGGGCCCCACGCACCCTTGTGATCCTCTACCACTTCTACTCATCTCCCCCGGCATCACAAACCGCCGGCCGTCTGCTCCACGTTCTCACGGATCTCGCAAACATGCTAGCACTGCTCAACACCGGGATCAACTTCTTCCTCTACTGCTTCATCAGCAAGCGTTTCCGGAGCATGGCGGCCAACGTGCTGCGGGCCTTGGTCCACTGCAGGAAGCAGCCGCCGCCATTCTACGCCAGCCACAACTTCTCCATCACAAGCAGTCCCTGGATCTCACCAGCCAACTCCCACTGCATCAAGATGCTGGTGTACCAGTATGACAAAAATGGGAAGCCCATCTGCATTTCCTCGTGAGCTCTTAGCCACGAGTAGCTTCCCCTACCCTCAGTCACTGGAGGGGTGGGGCAGTGGGCGTACTCAGGCTTGTCTTTATGGTGACTAGCTTTTCCTGAATCTTTTAAGGCTTGAAAATGTCAAAACACCGAGAGAGCAAATGGTTCAACTACCTTTGAGCAAAGCAAGGTGGAAAAACAACCAGCAAGGCTTCTGATGTTCAAAAAGTATTCACAAAGCAGCGACCAGCATTGAATAGGTGTTGATTGTTTCCTTCATGCAAAAAATAATAAATCTACTGTTAGTAACTGATGGCTGTAGACTGATAAAGAGACATCACCATTATCTAGCACTCAGTATGAGCCACCATTTGTAACATATAAACTGACAAAACTATAAAAACGAGTCCTCGGTGGAGCGTCAAAGTTACTGCGGGCCCTGCTGCACGTCGCTGATGAAGAGCTTCGAACAGCTGTGTGTTTTGCTGCTGGGAGTCATTTCCAAAAGGCAAAGTTCCAGTAAAAGCGTGGGCACTAAACATCTCACCTCGAGGGGTGATTCACTCAGGCAGAGCCACTGACAGTGTGCCCACTGCCCCACGGTCCTCACGCTCTCTCTCAAGCAATGTAAAACAGCACTGTCATTTCCAGTGTAATACGCAGAAAAGTCTCGACGGCATGTTAAGTAGGGCTTTCATAAAACGAGCAGCCCTCCTCTGACTTTCCCTACCGTGTGTTGAGTTCACCCTAGCAGTGCAGGTCACCTCCAAGTCGGCGCTCGCTGTAGAAGATCAAGTCATCCAACGTCCAAGCTCGCAGACTGTTGTAAGCTGAATAGGCACTCTGCTTATTGTTGGTAACCTATTTATGTGATGGTAGATATGACTGTTATCGTTGCTTTGCAAAAAAAAAAAACAAGATTAAAAAAATATGACTCGGAGTTGGTGTGGTGCCAAGGTGTCATTTTATGTAGTAGTCCCTTCTCCAGTATTAGGATGAGGAAATTTCTGCTATAAGTAGATAGTCCTCTTTAACTATTAATGGTCCTTGGTGACTTACTGTTAGCCATTAACCGGAAGAATATAATGAATGTAGCTGAACATCTCTTTAACCCTTTATCTTTGTAAGAGACTGAGAAAGAGAGGAAGATAGAGAGGACAGAAAAAGCTGCTCCGTTTGTTTCTGTTTTTTTGCTCCCATGATGCAGCAGTGAATTTGGTCTCAAGGCCAAGGTGACACAGCTCCGCTCTGCTCATTCTACTGCTGGGCATTGGCACTTCTGTAACATTTTATACAGAAATATAGTCACGTACATCAACTCTGTCTCAGTATTGCCTGGTAGCAAACCACACACACACACACACACACACACACACACACACAAACCCTGTACTGTATTGCCCGCAGACAGAGCGCATTGAGATCAATGCACATCCATTCTGTAGACACCTTGGGGCATTAGAAGTGTTCATCTATCTAGTGAGAATGGAGCTGTGCCAAAGGGCAGATTTCTGTTAATACCTGCCTGGAAGGGATGACACACATCACGTCTTTCTTTCTGTAAGGCTTTAAATCTGATGAATGTGAGGGGTGTCTGTCACAGCTGATAAAGTCTTGCCCTCCAAACTCTTGTTCGACACTGTCTGAGACACTTCAGGGCGTGACTGCTTGCATGTTGTTTCTTTGCCTGCACTTTAATTGCCATTAGAGCAAAAATTGACTGCTAACAATCTGAAAATGCACTGGTATATATATATATATATATATATATATATATATATATATATATATATAAAAAATTTTTTTTAAAATTTTATATATATATATATATATATATAACAATATAAACAGTAT